>CAIGRO010194056.1:0-24973 GCA_903798355.1 Fraxinus baroniana
TTCGCTCAGTCTCTGGGCGTCTTGGGGGTTTGGGCGATAATACTTCCTTGCTCCTGGACTTCCATTGGACTTTCATGCTGGACCTTCTTGCTGGGCTTTGCTTGTTGTGCCTTTACTATTGGGCTGCATTTTTAGTGTGTCAACACAATGACAAAAATGCTTTATAGATCCTTCTGCTTTGACCAGAAGAAGCTTGAAAATCTAAGGAAAGAGGCCCTCGAAGATGGAATTCTCGAAAAATGCACTTCGTTTGAAGCCCTTTCAGCGTTTGTATGGAAAGAGCGGAGCAAGGTGTTAGACCTGAAGCCTGATCAACAATCTGAGCTTCTTTTTGCAATCGATGGAAGGTCCAGACTCGATCCACCAGTTCCGAAAGGATAATTCAGGAATGCCATTGTGTTGACAAACTCAATCTGCAGTCCAAGTGATTTAGACGAAAACTCCCTTCGTCAAATGTAAAAATAGTTCAAGAGGCAGTAAATATGAAGACAGACAGTTATATGAGATCAACCATCTACTATTTTGAGGTGACTCTAGCTAAGCCTTCATTGGCTTCAACCCTGCTGATCACTACTTGGTCTCGACTTTCGTTCCACACTACATATTTCGGCTGGGGCGAGCCGATGCTATCGTGGCCAGTGACTTTGCCTGGAAAGGAAGTGATTCTGTTTCTTTCCCATGGAAAACAAAGAAAAAGTATTAATGTGCTTCTGGGATTGCATGCTCCTGCTATGAAGAAATTCGAACTACTTACCAAGATCGAAGAAAAAAGACGAATAAATTGTTTACTTGTCTAGATTATTGTGATTGATTGTGCGGTATTTATCGTTCAACCTCGAACGCACTTCATTGAAGCTAGAATATACCACCAATAGAGGCCTTGTGTTGATTTAAAACAGATCATGATCATCCCTCGAATGAACTTCATTTGCGATTGATATCAGAATTTAGTATTCAAAATAATTCTCTCTCATAAATTTTGATCTAGGCTAATTCAACTTCTAAAATTTTTATTTCAGATTGTGCTGTCATCATATATTAACTTTCCTTTCTATAAAACCTACCCTATAAAACAACTCCCAAAAATAGATATTCAACACTGTGAGTATCTAGAGTTAAAAAATCTACCTATTTGGCCCTGGGCTTATAAAACAAGTGGCAGTCGAAGAGGGGCGCGGCGCTGAACATTCTTGCAGCAAGAAATATCTAATATTATTTAAGAAACTTATTTTCTTCTTTATTTCGATAATTTAAGCTGATCCCAGGATTAGCAGACCTCAATTTACTGCAAAGTTTGTGAACAAGACTTGAATTTCTTGATTAATTTCGATCTTGTTTTCACCTTGCAGTTAGTTGCTTCTCTTGTGAGTATATCGACCTTACCATGATATTTACATCTCTGGTTCATTTTTTGGTTATAAAATTTTAGCAAGCTAATCCTAATGGATAAATTGTTAAGGGCATGTTCAATATGCTTGATTTGAATAGACGACGAACAAAAATCTTACAAGTCTCTTAATCATGGGTAGAATGAAGAGAAATATTGCAAGAATTTCCCGATATTATTTGCCAAAAAAGACCATTAAGCAAAACAAGAAAACTACAATGCACCAGCAAATTAAGCACACAGATTATATACATGAGGTTACTCATTTAATCACCCTTAAAAAAGTGATTTATCTTGAGCAATCACTTCTCCATATACTGCGAGCAGGACTAAAGGGACTACATGAACTATAAGTTAAAGCACCACAAGAACAATCAGTCTCTTCACCTCGATCCATTTAAGCCAAAAGTTCCAAAAAAGATCAAAATCACAGGGAAGCATTAAAGGCCTTGAGCATTGAAACCGTATTCCAATTCAGAATGTTTTGGGCAACAATTTGAACAAAGGGTGATTCGTGTACTCAGTTTTGATCACGAACCTTTGTTTATGCGGTCCAACATACACCCTGAAACAAACATTTGGAGCCACTTGGTGTTTTGTTTTGAGCCTTTTATTGTCTTTGGATGAAGCCAAAATCTTAGCCGTGCTACAGTTCCACGATTTACTCTTTGAAAACACTTTTTTTTTTGGAGAAAATCTCCCATGCGTACGGAATTGTTGACAAATAATACGTGGTGAATTACATTTATCATCCCACGAGGAATAACATTCAATTGCAGTGTACTAGTAACCAAATTCGATCTATGTAACACGAAAATATTTGTTTGTTTACTAATGTCAAACATATTGTTGAAGAATCATCAAAATGGGGAAAAAGTAATAGTGCAGAAAGAACATCCAAATTTCGATTTGGGCTAATAATAGCACTCTGGAAAGAGGACGACGATACGAATAATGCTTATCGCTATGCCATGATGTATGATGGATTTGGGCAATCCGAATTCGTTTATGACTTGAAAACTAATTTTTTAAGTTTTAGCACTATTTTTTTTTCATTTAGTTTATTTCGAATTCTTTTTTAATTTTAGTTTGTTTAAATTAGGTTTTCATTAGTTTTAGTCTTATTAAACTAGGTTTTCATATAAATCCTTATAAATAAAAGGTTATCTCGTTGTTTTTTTTATCTTTCATTAATAAAACTCGTGAGTTATGGATTCCAAAATTCGTGTTCTTAAGGTTATCGCTTGAATTCATTGTTTTGTATTGCGTCAAGTGGTATCAGAACCGACTTCCCCTTCTCTATATCTTTGATTCATAAGCATGGGTGATGTACTAGTTATGAGGGTAGATTTAGACGCAACAAACCGATGGCTTGACAATCTTACTACTCAGATCCAAGAGGTTCATCAACTATTTTTACGGGGCATTGGAAACAACGAGCAGAATGAACAAGAGGCAAGCAACAATGAACAGATTACAGAGCCTGTCATTTGGGAGGACAGTTATATGAGATGTGCGGTGGAAGAAAGAAAATTGGAGTCCGAGGAGGAGTTTAAAGCGTTGTCGTGTAATCACCAAAATTGAAATACATTTGATAATTATCAAATTAAAGCAGATATTGATGAGAACCATGGTACGAGAACTAGCCAGGATAAGGACCCGTTGATTGTGGAGGAATGATCGATGACTAGGTCAAGAGCATAGAAGGTCAAAGAAGCAATGTGATTACTTGTTCAAGCTACGGTGAATGAAACATCAACCACAACAAACAAAAAGACAAGTTTCATATTTGACATGGAGAACGGAACAAGATAGATCAACTTGGTTCGAGCAGCGAATAATGGAGTTGAAGTGAAGACCTATGCGACTGCATAGGGTAACTAAGCACGTGATCGCATAGCCCCTGCAGCGAATAATGGAGTTGAAGTGAAGACCTATGCGACTGCATAGGGTAACTAAGCACGCGATCGCATAGCCCCTTACCGAAATTCAATTAAAGGTCATTTACTGGTCTATGCGATCGCATGAGGAAAGCCTATGCGGTCACATAGTACAATTCTAGACGCTTATTTTTAAAATTTTGCCTAGACTTCTATTTTTTTCTAAAACTCTTATATGATATCTTTTTTATATCTTTTAATACTTAATTTCGTTTTTAATTAGGTTTTCGAGATTCCATATAATTACGATTGTTCTTTTCATTGTAAAAATAGATAATTTGTGAGACATATTGCTTTATTCTTATTCCTCATTGAATTGATTTCGAACTTATCAAGAATTCAATTTTTGTGTCGTTCAACAATTCAAGTAAGATTCATAAGTTTTGTGATCATGAGATCAAGATAATTTTGTAGCTTCAATTGCTATCAGACTTCGTATCAGATATTCTCATATTCTTTAGTACGGATAGTTTCGAAATCTTTCTCGCCAGGTTCAAAATCGAGGACTTTTTGGATAGGTTGATGGAGGTTGAACGGTTTTTCGAAATTATGGATGTGTTGGAGGACAAGATGGTTAAAATGGTGGTGTTCCGTTTGAAATTGGCAGCGACAGTATGGTGGGATCAATTATAGAATACTTGGAGGAGACAGGAAAAGATCTGAATTCGAACTTGGAGAAAGATGAAGCAGTGTATCATGGGTCCGTTCCTACCTATAAATTATGAACATATTTTGTATCTTATGTACCTAGGATGCACGTAGGGCAATCTTACAATATCGGACTATACCAACGAATTTATACGGTTGGCAGAGAGGAATAATATGTCAGAATCTGAAAATCAAAGGATACCCAGGTATACCAATGGTTTAAAAGTGGCTCTTCAAGATAGAATTATGTTGCATAATATTTAGATGTTGTGGGAAGCCATTAACACGCGACAAAGGCTGAGATGATGAAATTCGATAAGAGGGCGACCATCTACAAGAGAGTTTCCCTACCTGCCGAACCATCATCGTCTGTTCCTTTGGACAAAGGAAAGGCCCTACGACAAACTTCGGCCCTACGACAAACTTCATAGGAGGAATGTTGACAACAATGCTCGGTTTAGAAATAGAGGTCAAACCCAAAGTCGTGAGAATTTTTGTTGAAGAGGTTGAGGAATTTCTTGAAGTTACCTACTGCGAACCATCTTAAACCTTATTCCTTTGGTTTGGTGAAGAAAGGTCCTTCTATTCAGGTTGCTGAAACTTGCCAAATACCTGTTTCCATTGGTAAGCATTATGAGGATGAGATTATATGTGATGTCATAGACATGGATGTTTGCCATATCCAACTAGGTCGTCCATGGTAGTTTGATGTGGATTCAACTCTTAAGGGGCATGATAATGTAGTACTCTTTTCACGGGGCAATCATAAGATCGCTATGGTTCCTTTCAAATAGTGGAAAAAGTCTATCCAACATTGAACATATAGTTTCCTTACCCTTACAAATAATGAGAAGGAGATTGTAGATTTTACAAGGGAGTCTAATTGCTTTTATCCAATGGTGGTTAAGGGGCTCTTTACTGTAAATAAGGAAGAAGATAGTGATCTGCCTGAGGTACAAGAGATATTAACAGAATTTCAAGATTTGGTCTCTAATGAACTACGAATGAGTTACCTACTATGAGGAATATTCAGTACCAGATTTATTTGAGATCTGGGGCTAGCTTTCCAAATTTGCCCCCATCAAAGGAGAATAATATACTGAGGGAGTAAATTGAGGAGCTGTTGAGGAAATGATTCATAAGGGAGAGTATAAGTCCGTGTGCAGTACATGTTCTCTTAGTGCCAAAAAAAAAAAAAAGATGAAAAATGGCATATCTGTGTTGATACTCATTCCATCAACAAGATAACAGTCAAATACAGGCTTTCCATTCTATGGTTGAAGAACTTGTTAGACATGATTGGTGGTTCCAAGGTCTTTTTAAAAATAGATCTTTGCAGTGGTTACCACCATATCCGCTTTAAGCCATGGGACAAATGGAAGACTGTTTTCAAGAGCAAGGTAGAACTTTATGAATGGTTGATCATGCCGTCGGGTTGTCAAATGCCCCAAGTACCTTCATGAGATTGATGATCCAGGTTCTTTGTCCTTTTATTGTGGTTTATTTTGATGACATAGTCATTTACAACAAGTCCAAAGAAGATCACTTGATTTAATTGAGACAAGTTCCAAATGTTGTCAAAGAGAATCAGTTGTACATTAACCTGAAGAAGTGCACTTTCTATACACATAAATTGTTGTTCCTAGGCTTTGTGGTTGGTGAAGAGTGTCTACAGGTAGATGAAGAGAAGACAAAAACAATCTTATATTGGCGAACACCAAAATCAGTTTCTAAAGTAAAGAGTTTCCATGGTTTGACGAATTTCTATAGGCGATTTATCAAGAATTTGAGCACTATTGTGGCACCACTCACAGAATGTTTGAAGAAGGAGAGATTTAGTTGGGGAGATGAGCAAGATAAAAGTTTCATATTCATTAAGGAAAACTCGAAAACAAATCCAGTATTAGCTTTGCAAAGTTTTGAGAATATATTTGAGGTGGAGTGTGATGCTAGTGGTGTGGGTGTTGGGGCTATTATTTCCTAAGAAAAGAGACCCATGGCTTTCTTTTCAAAAAAAGTTGAATCACGCTAGGCAAAAGTGGAGCACTTCGAGCAAAAATTCTATGCAGTGGTGATGACTTTGAAGTAATGGGAACACTGTCTCATGCAGAATGAGTTCGTATTGTTCACTGATTCCCAAGCCCTGAAGTTTATTCATAGTTAGAAATACATACTCGACGGGTGACTTTTCTCTAGGAATTTCCTTTTGTGATTAAACATAATTTTGGGTGTTTGAATAAAGTTGCCGATGCTCTTAGGTGGAGGGCCTTCGTTTCTAGTCATACTAACACAAGAAATTGTTGGATTTGAATACCTAAAGAAACTTTATGCAAATGATCTTGACTTTAAGGAAATTTGGAGCAAGTGTGTGAATCGTGAACCAGTGATCGATTTCTATATCAGTGATGGATATTTGTTTAAGGGTAACCAACTTTGCATTCTTGTTTCATCTTTGCGTGAAAAGTTAATTCGAGATCTACATAGTGGAGGTCTAAGTGGACACTTGGGGCGTGAAAAGACAATAGCCAGTTTGGAAGCTAGGTATTATTGGCCACAGTTGAAGCGAGATGTTGGAACTATAGTCGAAAATGTTATATTTGTCAGGTGTCAAAGGGTCAAGTGTAGAATACCAAGTTATACATGTCACTTCCTATTTCTCAGGATATATGGAAATATCTTGCTATAGAGTTCGTTCTGGGATTACCTCGTACCCAACAGGGCTTAGATTCTATTTTTGTGGTGGTTGACATGTTTTCCAAGATGACTTATTTTATAGTTTGTTGGACGACCTTAGATGCATCAAATATTGCCAAACTATGCTTCAAGGAGGTTGTTTGATTGCGTGGAGTTTCCAAGTCTATTACATCAGATCGAGATACAAAGTTTGTGGGACACTTTTGGATTATGTTGTGGAAGTTGCTTGGGACGAGTTTGAATCGAAGTAGCACTGCACACTCTCAGACTAATGGACCGATCGAAGTTACTGACCGTACCCTTGAAAATTTGATTCGAAGTGTTTGTGGAGATAAGCCCTAACAGTGGGGTCTTCCACTACTACAAGTTGAGCTCGCATGCAACAACGCAATTCATAGTATTATAGGAAAGTCCTCATTTGCTATTGTCTACACAGGGGTTCCTTATCATGTTGTGGATTTGGTTAAGTTTCCAAGGGATAATAGTAACAGTGTGGCTGCTGAACATCTGGTAGAAGAGGTGTTTGCAGTCCATGATGAAGTAAAGCAGAAATTGGAGAAGACTAATACAAAGTATAAGGTAGCGGTAGATTCACATTGAAGGGACAAAGAATATTAGGAAAGAGATCATGTGATGGTGTTTATGAGAAATGAGATATTTCCCATTAGTAATTACAACAAGATGAAACCAAGAAATATGGGCTTTTTGAAGTGCTTAAGTGGATTAATAACAATGCCTACATTATTAATTTACCAACTTCTACGAGTATTTCTCAAACGTTCAATGTGGCATATTTTTATAAATTCCATAAAGATGACAAGTCTTTATATTCAGATTCTAACTTGGGGTCGAGTTCTTTGGAAGTGGAAGGGATTGGTATAGAACATATTGTTAAAGAATTGGATCAAAATGGGAAAAAAGTAATATTATAGAGAGCACCTGAATTCTGGTTTGGATTCATAATATCATTCCGAAAAGAGGATGACGATACAAGTAATACTCATCGCTACGCCATGACGTACAATGGATTTCGGCCATTTGAATTCGTATAGGACTCGAACTAATTTTAAAAGTTTAGCGCTATTTTTGTTATTTAGTTTATTTCGAATTCTTTTTAATTTTAATTTGTTTAAATTAGGGTTTCATCTAAACCCTTATAAAGGGTTATCTCATTATTATTTTTATTACCTTTCATTAATAAAACTCGCGAGTTTACTTTTTCATAATTGGGTGGATTTCAAAATTCGTGTTCTTAAGGTTTTCGCTTGAATTCCATGTTTCGCGCCGCGTCGGTAGTTATTCTATCTTATGTTATGAATTTTGTAAAAGCTTGGATTTTTTTTTATCAAACTGTGAGATGAAAGTATTGAATTTTAGAATCCGCATATCAAATCTTTATCTCCAATTCTCAACTCATGTAAGTTATTACTCTTCAAGTATTCGTGACAATTGATAATATGTTAATATCGACTCATGGTCATCTTTATTATTATTAATTTATTGTTATTATTGTTTTTTTTTTCTTTTCAATTTTCGATTAATGTCTCCCTTAAACTTATCGAATAGAAAGAATGAATAATTAGAATTAAAATCTTTTCATTTCTTGAAGCATATTGGGAGGGTGTGTGGTAGAGATTAAAATCAGATTAAAATTGAAAATATAGCCGTTATTGTTGACTTTTATTAGACGGGTGAGAGCCAATAACGGTCATATTTTCAATTTTAATTGAATTTTAAGCCGTACCAAACATGCTCTGGGTGTGTTCGGTATGATTAAAAAGAAAGAAAAAAGCTCGATACCCTTTTTAGCCACTTCTTGCTTTTGCATCATGAGTCTGACATTTTTATTATCTCTAGGAACTGTACAATAAAAAACGTGGAAACATGGAATAACCACCTAAATTTAAATCTTATAGTGCCTTTTTGTTTGATAAATAACCCAAATCACAAGAAAAAAAAAGGTAGAAGTTATCATCAAATTAAAGCAAGATGGTGTTCTTTATCTTATGACGTCAACGATTTGAGTCTTGTCGCTGGGGCCGGTAGTGATTTTGGGAATTGGGAGTGTGATGTCAACTTCAGGCCCTTTACATATTTAACAAAATATACATAATTAAAAATATTCAAAGTTATAAAAATAATAATTTAAAACTTTCAAATGCTACCCCTTCTAAATTTTATTTTATTTTTTGGATAGAAAATCAATAATTATACCATTACAATCAATCTATTTTATAATTTTTTAAATAGACATCATGACTGCTCCATTCAACATTTTTTTATGACGTTCCACTTTGAGAAATTATTCTTGGCACATGTAATTGTAACTGACGATAACATTTTAGAAGCAATTCACACATTTTAGAAAAACAATAGTCCATTATTTTAATATAGTCTAACACTTTGATCGTCTTTTAATTCTCTCATGGCAAACAATTCTCAAGTTTACATCTCAAAAAAATAACCCTTACTCATAATATCCGAATTTCTATCGTGCTTAAAAAATTCTTCAAATTTATCACACCATCACTTCAAAAAATTATTATTTACAGTCTTCAATTATTTTTAGAATCAAATAAAAATCCAACAAATTTCATATTTTTTTGAAATTATTCAAATCATAAGTTAATCAATATATATAGAAATAATCAACTCTAATAGCCATATCAATAATCCACCAAACAGTTCTTACCTTGAAATATCATTAAGAAACACATAATAAAATAAAAATAAATAAATAAATAAAATTCTTCGACTTTTGAGCCATATTATTTTGGAAGAATGCATACTGGAATAGTAGATTGATGGAGAATGTGATTGAAAAAGTTATTGATATGATAGAAAATATTATTTTATTGAAAAATGTATGATTGAAAATAAGTAGAATTGTTTATATTTGCACTTTATTTTATTTATAATTTTTTTTATGAATTATATAAAATATATAATTATTTTGGGGCCTTCATAAAAGCGAGACCTTAGGAGATTACCTACCCCACCTATAGTCAAGATCGCCAATCCTTGTCGTAACTATTTGTTAAAAAATTTTACGCGTAAAAAAATTGATGAAAAAATAATCCCTAAAATATATCGGATTCTGCCAGGATTCTTCAAACTATAAAAGTTCAATTAATTAAGCAGTTAATAGTATTCTGTAGGCCCTTAGGGACAATCTTTAAGAATATACTATGCTAGTGATGATTACGAGAGTATATTTGCGTCACACTTTTTCTTAGATATGTTAAGAGTTGTTTACTGAAAAGAGAATGACAATCAAATTAATTAATATTATATAAGCTATAATTACATTATATTATCTCAGCCCACTTAAATTAACTAATATATTTGTTGTCAAATGATTTTTATCATCTAGCAATATAAAGGTATTGCATGTTTTGTATAATGCATTAGATTGCATTTAACATTAAAGAAAAATAAATTGAAATTTTATGTACAATAGTGTTCAATATGGTCTAATAAATTGTTCCAAATATAAAATATTGTATCGTATTATTTATCTTCTTTCAACCATACTTGTTTCGTAACAATTTTTTTTCTTGATATTTTCTATGATGAGAAGTAACTTCTATAATTTGCACGTGTCAAAATTGTTAGGGCGGTAGTATACGTAAATGGTCATTCAAGATAAGGAATATTCAAGTTTAATTCACAGGAGCGTAATTAAATTTTAAAGAAAAAAAGTAAG
Organism: Fraxinus baroniana; assembly: GCA_903798355.1. Classification (NCBI taxonomy): domain Eukaryota; kingdom Viridiplantae; phylum Streptophyta; class Magnoliopsida; order Lamiales; family Oleaceae; genus Fraxinus; species Fraxinus baroniana. The sequence goes on from CAIGRO010194056.1 coordinate 10,376, forward strand.
AAGAAGAAAATTAAAAGGAAAACAAAATTCGAAGCAAGTGAAAACACTTTCTCCTTAAGACAATATTGTCCCGCAATGTTGCTAATGAACTACGACACTTATCTCCGAAGATACAAATGATACAACTTGTGGTAAAAGTATTTCAAACTACAAGCAATAAGAAACTTATAACGAAATCTTCTCTTTACACGAAAAACGATTTTATAATGACTTTTGGAGAGTATTTTGCAAAGTATTTTGCAAGAGTTTTTAATGTAATGTTTAATACAAATAATATGTGATGCATAATGGACGTTCAAAGGGTCCTTTACATAAAAGAGGAAAAGTTGTGAGTGAAATACCGCGCTCCAAACTCAACAACCTTTTGCCAAAAGTCGCAACATTTGCTGTCGCTAGCCTGTTGTCGCTGATCGCTTGCTCGAACGGCAGTGATACCTTTTCATCAGAGCTTCTCTTGCTAGCCTGTTGCTCGAGCGACAACTTGAGCGATATGTGAGCGATGGAGTTGCTATTTTCCAGCCCGTGTATCTTCTTTTTTATCCAACTTTAGACCGCAATTTTTCATTCATCCGGAATTGGTTTTGAGATTTTAAATATACCACGACAATTTACTCGACGAGTAGAACAAGTTAGTCTATTTATATTCATAATTTGACTATCTGATAAAGTCCGAATATTTGATCGAAATTGACACAAAAGTCACTTTTCATACTTATTTGATTTTTCATTTTCTAAACCAAATTCCAGCAAAAATCTCTATACAATGATAGGCCATGATATATTGTACAAATAAAATAACAAGAGCTTATTCTTAGTATTCATTTATAAAAACTTTTCTCATTTATAAATGCATAATTAAGCAAGAAAAGAAAACAACCCAGCACAAATTATTCATATTATTATACAAAACAAGAAACAAAATAAAATAAAAATAAATAGAAAGGACCATGAGCTTCAATTTACATTTTAACTTCAATTTCATTGGGCAAATTCTGATGCACACGTGCGTCTTCAATTCCATCATTAATTGGCAGTGAAACAACTGAGGTTTTCTCCGAATTTAACAGTGCACTGATATTCACAATGTCAATAACTTGCTCAGTTACTTCTTGAATTTTGTGTTCTTCCAAAATTATAATTTTATTTGGTATTTCAGGAAGCTTTTTCTTTTCACCCTTGTCTGCATCTTTGTATATTACATAAAGCACCATTTGAAGAATCCCGAAGCTGAAGCCTAGAACATTTGGAATCTGTGTGACAGTAAAATAAATTTTATTAGCAAAAATTAGCGAAGATGTCGTGTAAGAGACATGCATTAATAGGTAGAGGAAATGCTGAACCCGTCGAGACATTGGCTTCGGGAAAAAAGAAGAAACGGGAGTATGAACTTACAGCAATGATAAAATCCTTGAGTAGTAGACCATAGAAGAACCACATAACAGCGCTAATTGTGAGAAAAAATGATAGAAGAAATGGCATATATTCGACGCTCTTTGTTCGTATAACTTGTCTCTGCAAAGAAAATATAATATATAAAAATTGAACGACGAAAACAACTTGATGCTGAAAATTATTTGATTTTCTACTTTTTTTTAAGCTTACCACAATGCCTAGAGGGGCAATAAATACACACAATGAAAATATTAGACAAATCCATCCAACAACTTCGGTACGTTTCGAAGCTTTTACCACAAGTTGATTCGTGAGAACGATGAGACCAAACCCACAAACTATCAGCACAAAAATTAACTTTATAGTCTGTACCTGCATTTCAAAAATGTCCGAGAACTCAACTCAGCGACAATCGTCATATAAATTTAACTTCATTATTTTAAGGTAGTGGAGAAAACAATACTCATCATGTGTTTAAACTTTTAGGGTTTAGAGAGACGGTTAAATAATACCTTCTTTGGCGCATAGAAGAGGTAGAAGGAAATGTATGCAGTTTCAATGAAACATCCGACAGAATTTATGGTAATAAGAAGTGTGGTGTTATCAGACTTGAGAAATGCATAGTACATCCATAGCATGGAACTGAATAGAGCAATCACATAAGGAACTGATTGGAATCCTTCACTTGATTTTTTCTTGTAAATTTGATAGAAAGTTGGCCTACACAAGATAGTATAGTTAATAATTAAAATTGAATAATTTTTAAATCGAACACATTTTAACTTAAGCAAGATAAAGAAACTTACAATGGGGAAAGATAGACCATGAAGGATATGATATTACCTACAAAAATACCGAAAAAATTTAGTATAATGCATAGAAGTAATATACATGTTTATTTTATTAACAATCATATGTAAATTTAAGTCTTGTAACTTGTATCAACAATATATATATATATATAACATTGTGTTGTAAGTGTAACACAATTTAAAGAAATTATCCAATTTTATCATTAACATTTAAAGTGCATGTTTATTAACCACATTATTTTGGAAGAATGTATTTTAAAATAGTAGATTGATCGAGAATGTGTTGTTGAAAAAGAAGGAAAAGTTATTGGTATTATGTAAAATATTATTTTATGAAAAAACCTGTGGTTGATTATGAAAATTTTAATTTGTGCCAAATAGGGACTAAAGCTATACATAGTGACACATTTTATTAATAAAAATGCAAAAAAGAGTACATTTTAGACGGAGCATGTTTATTATATAGTATAAGACGTTGCTAGGCAATACAATAAATAAAATCGGGACGCCATCAATTGTCGAACAAGTTTCAAAGTAAAGATTATGTGAAGTTGCATGTAGTTGGTTTTGTTATCAAGCATGCATGTTAATAATTGCTTTCTTTCGACCAACAAACACAAGAAAAAAAAATTATGAAACACAATTATTTAGTACTTTATTTTACATAGAAAATGTAAAAAGTGATTTAAGGTTAGGTTTTACCAAGTAGACCAAACGCAAGAACCCAGTCTCTAGAGAAACCTGCCATCTTTCTTCACCAAAATTTGACACTTAAAAACAAATATTATAATTAGCTATCTGAATACTGATGGACAATAAGGAAAGATTATGGTACCTATTTATATAGAAAGAATATGGGACACTTGTGCATTAATGTAAAGGTTGGCCAAGATTTAAAAAAAAAATAACAGATAATTTATAATAAAGATGGGAGCCCTTTATCAGGTACTATATTGATTGAAGGAAAGTTTGCACCACCAGTCCCCAATCTGTTAATGATAGAATTCTAATGCGAATAAAGATCTAAATATTAACTAGCATATAAGAATTTGATTACTTCTCTAAATAATGTTGACATTTATGAGCATGTAAATGTTCAAATGTCCAATGCTTAAATCACTCTACCACCCATTGAACGAAATTTGCCATGTATCAAGTTTGATGGAAACAAATGGTTATTGACTATCCATGAAGTGATGTGTTAAAGACGATATTACGTGATTCAACACAATTTCATGCTTTGTACCAAGTTGATCACAAATCCATTTTAGATTGTAGAGAGTTTTGGCCCTTTACCCTTTATTGTAGTTGAACAATAAGCCTTCAATGAAGAAAATTGTCCAAATCTATGTTACAGAGTTACGTGTTATTCATATGCCTAATTTTATGAAGCTAAATTTCACTTAACGGTCTAGGTCCTTTAGTAGAAACTTAAAGTGAAGCATGGTTTTATATGAATTACACAATTATTTAATGAAGTTTTGAACAGTTTTTATCGTAGAGCGATTGAATAATTATATAATGAAAGGTTGATACAACGATTGAGGACCACTTTTGCAAATTCCTCTTTACATTATTGCATGCATGAGTGTCAGAATGGTCATTTCACTTGTCAGAGTCCAATCCCCTGGCTTTAAAGCTTAAGCACCTGAAAGCATTTTTTTTTGTTTTTTTGTGAAAAATATTGTTTGAATATTAAATTTTTAAAAAATGTGTAATTAAAAAGTAGGAAAAATAAGAAATTTTTTTAGATTTACATACATAATATCTAATTGTACGAATACAGTTGAAAATGAGTATATATAAAAAAAAATTGAGAAAGAATGAGAAACAAACATGCACTAAATCTCGATCATAAATTTGTTTGATGCTTTTATTTTGTATGGAAACCTATCCCGCAATGTTCTCCAATTTAGCAATAAATCAATCCATAAAGGTGCATATGACCAATTATTTTATGCCATTTGGCGACAATTATAGAGTTAGGCCCATTCTTTTACTCATAATTTGAAGATTGTGCAAAAAATAGCGTGATGAAAAAATGAAGATATGCTTTAGTAGGCTTATCTTGCCTTTGTGGTTTATGTCATGTTTGGATGAGTTTTGTTTTCAAAAAGAATGCTGGCGTGAATTTGTTAATCATTGCATTTAAAACATTTAGGGGTATTTATTTATTTAGATGTAGCCTTCAAACACTTTCCATCATTTGCAGGTTGAATTACTTTCATCAAAAGCGTATCAAGCGCACAATTTTTATAAATTTATTGTTGCTCGACTTCAACAAGTATTTTTGTCTAAATTTGACACCATTTAACCATTTAATCTAAAATTCAACATCATTTTTCACTGTCACATATTGTACTTCAATTTGAACTCAGACCGACTTCAACCCTAATCGAACACAATCCACTACGTACTTCATTGCAATTTAAGGGCTTTATGTAGTAACCATAAGTGGATTGTCAACTTACAATTTCAAATTGTGACCCGAAGGCTTTAGAGTATTTCATGCCAAAAATTTATATAAACATCAATAAACAAGAATTTATCACTTGCATAAAGTATTCTTACCTCAACTTGATACAAAGTAAAACTGAAATGTGATTTAGAATTATAATATGTAAAAGGATAGAGTGTCTATTAGAAGAATTTATGAAATTTTTCGTGAAACACTCTCATCTCACACCACTTATATATATACATCTCCCACACGTAACTTCAAGCAACTCAAAAGAATTTTAGATTAATTAAGAATTAATTAAATTAAACTCCCTAGTTAAGTTAATGGTAATTAGTTTTAATTATAACATATCTTTTCAATTCCTAAAACCTACTGCATTAAATTGATTATTTTATTATTTATTATTTTGTTTATTAATAAAATATAAAATTTAGAATACTCAAAATAGTCTAAAATTATTTCTACTTAAGTCAATTTATATTATTTAGCACGAGTTTCAAATGAGTATAATATTGATTTTTTTTTTGTCAACATCTGAAATACTTAAATATAAGACCCAAATAACTTACGATAAATTCTAAAAATTATACACAAGCAAAACAAATCATTTATGCAAATAAGTGGGTTGAGTTTATCGTTTCAACTTTTTGGACTTTAGTGTGACGACCAATCTAGTTATTGACTATTCATTTGCTAAATGCCCAACCTTAAATTTAGTCCATAGGAAAATAAAATAAAAATTCGGGGTGTTACATCCCTAACCCCCCTAAAATAATTTCGTTTTCGAAATTACCTTATTTAGTCGAAAAGCTCCTTGCATACTCTTCCAAAATTTGGAAGTAAATATTGGATCTCGATCTGAGACGATAGATGTTGGAACTCGATGCAGTCTAACAATTTCCTTAACATATAATTGGGAAAATTGATCCATACTGTAGTTCATTCTTACCGGAAGAAAATGAGCCGACTTTGTCAATTGGTCTACAATTACCCGAATGGCATCGTGTCATTTCGTTGACTTCAGAAAATCTACAACAAAATCCATGACTATTTGCTCCCCCTTCCACTCCGAAATTTCTAATGGATTTAATACGAGCTTCTAATGGATTTAATGGCCCTGATGCCCTTTGATGTTCTGCTTTAACTTGTTGACATACTATGCACTTCTCAACAAAGAGACCAATCCCTCTTTTCATATTCCTCCACCAAAATATATCGCGAAGATCTTGATACATTTTAGTACCTTAGGATGTTCAGTATATGGGGCATAGTGAGCTTCCTCTAATATCTCCTTTCTTATCCCTTCATCTTTTGGTATACATAACCTTCCTTCAAACATCAAAACATTGTCATCCGCTATTGCAAAACCCTTTCTTTTGTTTGTACCAACGTCCGCCTTAATTTTTCTCAAAAATGGGTCATTGTCCTAAGCATCCTTGATTCGATCCCTAAGAGTAGGTTGAATCCTTAATGCTGTAATCCTTGCAGTAACTTGAGTTGGCAGAATGATAACTTCAAAATTCAATTTATCGAACTCTTTTATCAACTGCACTTAAGTTGTGGATAAAACTGCTAGTTGTCCTACCGCCTTCTTACTAAAAGCATCTGCGACTACATTAAACTTACTTGGATGGTAATGGATAGTGCAGTCATGATCCTTAACTGACTCTAACCACATTCTCTACCTCATATTCAAATCCTTTTGAGTGAAGAAGTATTTCAAACTCTTACGATTTGTATAAGTATCGCACTTTCACCCGTAAAGGTAGTGACGCCATATCTTTAGAGCATGTACTACCACCGCCAATTCTAGATCATGCATAGGGTAATTTTGCTTATGTTACTTTAATTGTCTTGAGGCGTATACGATCACCTTTCCAAAATACATCAGTACATATCCCAAACCTTGTTTGGATGTATCACTGTATATAATGAATCCATCTGAATCCTCTAGTATAGCTAAAACTGTAGCTGAAATCATTTTTTATTTCAGTTCTTGAAAACTCTCCTCACATTTCTCAGTCCATTTGAAATTTTACGCCCTTCCTCGTTAGTTGGGTCATCGGCCCAGCTAACAATGAACCTCCGATAATAACCGGCTAGTCCTAAGAAACTACGAACTTCACCTACATTCATTGGTCTAAACCAATTGGTTACCGCTTCAACTTTAGTAGGGTCTACTTCAAGTCCTTCTGTTGCAACCACATGGCCAAGGAAAACTATACGATCAAGCTAAAATTCACATTTCTTGAATTTGGCATGCAATTTCTCCCTTCGTAGTATCTCCAACACTATCTTAAGTTGTTCTTGATGTTGATCCTTATTCTTTGAATATACCAAAATGTCATCGATGAAGACAATGACAAACTAATTTGAATACTGATGACATACTCTATTCGTCAAATCCATAAATACTGCAGTAACATTTGTTACTCCAAAAGGTATTATTACTATGAACTCGTAATGACCATATCGAGTTCTAAATGTTGTCTTTGAAATGTCATATGTCATCACTTTCCACTGATGATAGCCTAACCTCAAATCAATCTTGGAAAATAATGTTGCACCCTTTAGTTGATTAAATAGGTCTTCAATCCGAGGAAGGGGATATTTATTCTTGATAGTCATCCGGTTCAATTCTCTATAATCAATGTACAACCTCATCATTCCATTTTTTTTCTTCACAAACAAAACTGGTGCACCCCAAGGAGATGTACTTGGTCGAATGTAACCTTTGTCCAATAATTCCTGCAACTATATCTTTAATTTTTGCAGTTCTTTTGGCGCCATCCTATATGGTGCTTTAGACACTAGAGTTGCTCTAGGTACGAGGTCAATTGTAACTCTAATTACATGTCAGGTAGTACGCTGGTAAGTCATCAGGGAACACATCTATGAAATCTCTTATAATCGGCACATTACCAATAGTAAGCTCCGATATTCACTAGAAATCATTGGCAAGATCTCTTTTTTAACATCTTTTTTGCATTCATGGCTGACACGAGAAGAGGTAGAAGACTTAACTCGTTCAACTCAAAATTGAAACTCTTCCTTTCCAGACTTTTGAAAAATTACCTCTTTTACAAAACACCAAATGGTTGCATGGTTATTTCCTAACCAGTCCATTCCTAGAATAACATCGAAATCTTTCATGTCTAGGAGGTATAGATTAGCTTCTAATTCTTTTCCATTCATTTCTAACTTTACCGCCTTAGCTATCCGATTGGTGTTCAAAATTCTACCAAATGGGATGGAAATATTTAGAATACAATCGGATTTTTCACATGTAGTACAAGATTTAGCAACAAATACAGTAGAAATAAATGAATAAGTAGCTCCTGAGTCTATAAGGACATACGCAGGTAATTCAGATATTGATAGAATACCTGCCACTACATTTGGATCCTCTGTTGCCTCTTCTTAGGTTAAAGCAAAGACTTTAGCTTTCACTTTCTTGCCCTGCTCATAGTCTTTCTTAGGTGAGTATGCCTTGTAGTCTGGGGCGAAATAACCTTCTTGACCACATCGATAGCACACGTTTTTCCCAAACAAACACTCTCCACCATTGGTATTGTTGCATTTAGGGTATCGTGTAGTATCTTTGTTTGATCCTGATCCTGATCCGGATCCTATATTGGCTTTCTTAAATTATCCAAATCATTTCCCTTTATTAGATCCATTACACTTTCGTTTCCCATAAGATTCATTACTTTTCTCAGTTATCCGATCCATTTCTAGACGATCAAAAATTTATTGAGCCTGCTGAAGTACTTCACTACAAGTAGTCATATAATGAGATGCCATGATTCTCCCAATTTTTGGATGCAATCCTAATTTGAACCTCCTAGCCTTTTTTAGCTCGACGTCCACAAGGTGTGTAGCATACCTAGAAAGTCGTTCAAACTTCCTTTCGTACTCATCATGCGACAAATTTTCTTGTTTCAACTGTAAGAACTTTGCCTCTATTCGATCCATCAAAGATTGGGAAAAGTACTTTGTCATCATTTCTTCTTTGAACTGTGCCCAAGTTATAGCACGTTGTTGGACTTCCGTCCTGGTACACGAAGCAGATTCCCACTAGTGGCCTGCAACTCCAACCAGCATAAATTTGGCACATGATGCCTTATGTGCGTCAGTACATGCCATGTGTTTGTAGATTCGTTCCAGTCCTCTTAACCACTCCTGGCTGTCGGGTCGGCTTTGCCATCAAAAGAAGGAGGTTTGAAACGACGAAACTACTCCATAATTGAACCCGTGTTGTTGGCATTTGTCGATCCATTCTGAGGAGGTATTAGTGCTTAATGCCTACCAAGATCATGCACCGCTCTCATTAGATTCTTGAACATAGATGTTTGGTCTTGTTGTCCTTCCATTTTCTTTGTATCAACAAAATTTAAATTTTATCTTAGAAATATGGGACAATGTAATAGGTTAATATGTTCAAAGGGAAGTGCGAATCTTATTAATAATACTCATTGGAATTAGGATGTTCAATAGTTTGACTAATTTAAATTTCAATAGCATAATCTTCGGATAAGTCTTCTGCCTCAGGCCCGGACTCTATGTCTATCTAACTAGTGGCTCATGTTCATGCTCATGATTATTCTCTAACTCTAACCCAAAGTCATTCTCATGCTCCCATTCGGGATCTTCATCTGGGTCCGATTCAAATTGTGGTTTTGGCTCGAGTTCGGGCTCATTTACTATCTCCGGTTGAGGTTTTAAGCTCTCACTCCACCTATCTAGAAAGGTTTGACAATATATACCGAACGTAATCATATCTGGATACTCTTGAGAATTACCTTCTAGCATCTCATCCCTAACCATAATTCTGTTATCTCCCATTGAGGTAGAGTGAGTGTACGAGGTTATTCATAGCCTCAATATGCGTGGTCTCCAATCCTGCATTCATAGTTGCCATACATCTCTCATAGATGTCTTACACGTGTTCAACAAGCAAACGAGTCGGGTCACTCATGAAATTCTCAAAGGAGTGTATGATGAACCTACGGTTCATCGCTGCTCTACAAGTTGTGGTCTTTCTAGCCGTCTGATAAGTTCTAACCAAATTTGTCACACAAGTATCCCATTAAGTCCTATTTCTTTTTTTTTATTAGTGATATCAAACAATAGATCATGCTTTTGTGGTTTAAATAACAGGCTAACATGTTTCATTCTAAACATCATAAGCATTTCATGAATTTGAGCTTAAATGTTTAATCAATCACGCTTGAAAAGAAAACATAATATTTCATCCATACCTTGGATTCATTGGACGCTAGCAAATTGACGAGTGCTAAATGCCATGGGTCTTAATTTTATTTTTTATCACTTGTTTAATAAAATCTCATAATATATTCATGCTTCCAGGTCGTAAATATTTTTTTTTATTTAGCCCACTAAGTATTCATAATTGAATTATTATTCAAAGAAAATCATTTATGCACATAATTCACCTAACGGAAAAAGAAAAATCATATTATACATGATGGCAAAGAAAAAAATATCAAATATAAATATAATCTAATTTGTTTATCTGGTCTCCAGAAAGGTAGAACCTGGGCTCTGATACCAAACTGTAACGTCCTAAATCTACTACATATATCTTTTTTTTTTTAATTAAAAATCTGGATTTGAAGTATTATCAAAATCTTTCTTATCTAATTTATTTTGAATTTAACAATATAATCAAATCTTAAATATGAAAATGTTAAATTTGTAAAATTTAATCCAACATAGAATACCAAAATTCGAACACCAAAACTACTAAAATAACATGCACGGAAAGTTTAATATAAAATGTATTCTTAAAATAAAATTTGCAATAATCATTTCCAAGTAAAATATGTGATTTAGAATGATAATATGTAAAAGAATACAATGTGTACTAGAAAAGAATTTATGAAATTTCTCATGAAACACTCTCATCTCTCTCTCTCTCTCTCACACACACACACACATATAGATCTCCCACACGTAACTCTAAGCAACTCAAAAGATTTTTAGATTACTTAAGAATTAATTAAATAAAACTCCCTAGTTAAGTTAATGGTAATTAGGTTTAATTATAACATTTTTTTTCAATTCCTAAAACCGCATTAAAATGATTATTTTATTATTTATTATTTTGTTTATTAACAAAACATAAAATTTAGAATACTTTCTTTCTGTCAAAATAACTCGAATATAACTAGTTCAAAATTATTTATACTTAACCCAATTTATGTTATTTAGCACGAGCTTCAAAATGAGTATAATATCAATATATTTTTTTGTCAACATCTGAAATAGTTAAATATACAACCCAAATAACTTACAATAAATTCTAAAAATTATACATAAGCAAAACAAATCATTTATGCAAATAAGTGGGTCGAGTTTATCGTTTCAACTTTTTGGACTTTAGTGTGACGACCAATCTAGATATGGACTATTCATTTGTTAAATGCCCNAAAATAAAAATTCGGGGTGTTACAATAATCATCCTAGGCTCTACTCGAACCCTTTCAAAAGCACGACTAGAAGGCATCAAAATCGCGGATTATTCAACCAAATTAGCAGATCCCATACATACATCACATGCGGACCATGCCAAAGTGAATAAAAGTAGCTCAGTTTTTACCAAAAATGATAACGAATGTTGTTCCATCTCTGAACTCATCATTCTGAGTTCAACTTAGGTCAATCACTTACTGCCATCGAATCCCCCAAAGCATACGTGTGAAAGAGCAATCAAGAAATAACATTAAAGTGTTAGAATACAAAAGAAAAAAACCATATGAATCAATTTCAAGTAGAGGTCAATAGGAGCTATAAATCACTAAAAATTAGATAAATTCATGGGAAAAGAACGAGAGAGAGAGAGAGAGAGACCTTTATAAAGTGGAAAATGGGAATGCATTTTGCATGACCAGCAGCAGCAATGCACTTCAGACAAGAATGTGTGTGTGTGTGTGTGAGAGAGAGAGAGAGAGAGAGAGAGAGATTTTACCTTTGCCGCAGAGTGTGCAAGATCCAACTCTCAAAGAATAGTATAACTGATGTGTAGAATTGAACAAAATTTGACCAGAGACAATAAAAATGAAACAAGGAAAGAGAAAATTGATCAGCTCTGACACTCCAATTTAAGAGCTAAATTTTCATTATAATAGTTTCCTCCCCTCCAAATCAAGAAAATATTAGACATAAAGCAATTGAAGAGAGCTGTAGAATGCATTGGAGTAATTATTCCTTCAATTGTCTCAGGATGTCCACATTCAAGATTAACATAAACATATTGATTTGTTATTGACCTATAAGAAGGCGTTCTTGCAACATCTTTTATATCTTTTACGATGAGCTTGAGAAGAGTAATGTGTATCTCACCAAGCAGTCCTGAATCTATAAAAAAGATAACGCAAATAAATACTTGTTACAAAATACTCTTGTTCAAAAATAAAAATAGGAAATAGATGGATAAAAAATAAAAAAGGAATAAAAGGTAATTAGTTTACATTATGTGCTCATGGGATGGAGATTTCAGATTGAAGTGAAAATATGTAATTTGGAGTTATCAGAAATGATTAGGTGTACTTTTTTTTTTTCCTTTAGGTGTTTGTTTTGACATCAAAAGGCACAGTCCACCAGACTAGCAACGTGGTGGCTCAACCTACCAACCATATAAAAAATGCTTAGCAATTATATCTCAAAATGACAAGTATCCACAGCAAGTTAAATGGGAAAATGAAAGAAATATATTGATCTTACCCTGTCACCCCATAAACATTGAGCCTCCCTAATTCACCACCACTTGCAATTCCATGCTTCTGTTCTTCTATGTTCCCTTCTAGACTATGGTCAAACGCCAATAGTGAAACAATATCCCTTGCATCCAATATGCACTAAGAATCTGCAATGGATGCAACAATAACAATCTAGTTATTAATCACGACAAATGTAACACCAATATAGAAAAATAATGATAAATGATAATTTATGCAGATATCATTCATCATCAAGTCAGATGCCTTATGAGAATAGTATTTCAGAATCTAGCTAATTTGATTTTTAATTTAAAGAGAATGCACACATATGAGAAGGCATAGAGTTGACAAACATATTTATATATTTCCTTACTAAAATAAAAATGAAAACTACAAGTGACTCTTAGCATGTATAATACAAAATGTAGGCACAACCATCAACTATACAAACTTTCTCCGGGTGTGCAATTGCATAATTGTACTGCTCCCTTGTACCTTCATCTTTCAAAATCTACAATTATTAAGATTCACCGTGATGAAATAACATCATGTGGATTGTTAATTTTATGTGATCCTATAATTTAACACCATGATTTGAATCTTGAAGATATCAATATTTGAATTAGAAATTTGACAAAAGAAATACATTTTTTTTGTATAACATCAATTTTTATCATCTAGTCTACTGTTGGATTAGAACCCGGCCCATTTATGTGCTCCCAGCATTTTGGCTCTTAAACGTGTTTGCAAAACACGCTTCTTTTAATTGAAGCGTTCTTACCTGGATTGATGACACTTGGCTCTCTTATGGCTGTTGGATGCTGGGACCTTTGATATACTTGGAATGGAGACCTTTTGTATTCATTGGTATTCTTCTGGAGACTTCGAGGGTTTTTGGTTTTGAGAGAAAAAGAGAGAAGGAACTAGGTTTGATTCTTCATGGCTGATTTCACTTTAAATCTCTGATTTAAGTATTGTAATAGATAGATCTACATTCGATTATAATATTCTGTGTGAATATTGTGAGGATTAATGTGATTCCTCTATTATACTACTTAGTGTGTATTCGAAGGGTTTCTTGGTGATTTCTGGGTGAATCTTGGTTGATCTTCTGTTGTATTGTTAGAGATAAGTCTCATATCTCTTCTCTCAAACTTTTGTAACCCTTGTTGCCATTTTGTGGCTAATTTAGGGCATCTGAGCATAATCCTTTTTAGGGATACTCATCGGGGTATGTAGGTGTTAGAAGCTGTCACCGAACCTCCAGGGCTACGGTCGAAATAATTCTTGTATTCATCTTTTAATTTCTGCAATTTTACCTTTCTGTTTTGGTTATTGATTGTTTCGATTCTCATATCGTGTATTGGTTTGGGCCTTATAGTGGTATCAAAGCTTGGACTGGTGGAATAAGTTGTCTAGATTGTTGAGAAGGAGGCAGATATGCTTCAAATCTTGAAGGATTTGAGTCTACTCTTGAGAAAACCACAAGAAATCGAGTTTATATAAACTCACTTGGTGAGATATTTTAATTTTAAAAAGTTTACTTTTAAAATTAGGGTTTCTTGATCATACCCTTGATTTTCCGTACACCGTTGAAACCCCCTTAGGACTAATCTTTGTCTAGGAGCCTCGCAGACCCCCTTGAGACTAATTTTTGTCCAGGAGCTCCTGCGAGACTCCTAGAATCTGAGATAAATCAAGTTTGGGTGTGTTCTTGGAGAATCTTGTTGGAGTGATCTGTGAAACATATTTTGTGATCTTTGTTATTGTGTATTCTCTTGAATCTTGGTCTGATACTCCTTGTTGACAGCTGCTATTTAAAAATATTGTTCTACTGTGTGTATTACAGTGATTTTCTATCTGTGATTACTCTGATCTCCTGCTATCTTTGTATACTGTGTATTTGTCATCAGTTTGTGTGTCTGTATTGACTTTAACATGGCCTTTGCTAAATTTGAAGTTAGTCAGTTTGATGGTAAAATTGATTTCAAAAGAAACATGGTGATATGGCTACCATCGCACTCGAGGATTATAAACTCGAGCTTTACCCACACTATGGTACACATCCTTTATTCCTCGGGGTAGGAATTTGGCACTCGAGCATTGTGACACCCCGTACTTAAGTTTCGAGTGTCACGTACTAAACATAATAACCTCTACCCTTACTACATGAAATTTTTTTAAAGAAATT
>CAIGRO010194088.1:0-15444 GCA_903798355.1 Fraxinus baroniana
TTTTTGAAATTTTCAAATTTGGTGACATTTATGAAAATTCCCCTAAAAGAATTTAATCCCTGTTTGAGCCACATTATATTTTTCTTTCTCATTCTTCTACTCATTTTAAATCACATTTTTCAATAAAATAATATTTTTCATCACATCAATAACTTTTCATTCATTTTCAACTATATATTCCCCACCACATCGACGGTAAAAAAGCATTCCTATTCTCAAAATGTGCGCCAAACAAGCTATTAATAAATAAGAATCAGTAAATACAAAAAAAAAAAAAAAATTAATAAATAAGAATCAGTATATACTACATACTGCACCATGCTTTATGATACTCTAATTAAACAGCAATCTATGCTTATTGCTCACCACTTAGTTTTCTTTCTTCTTGCCTTCAGATTTTACATCTGAATTTCCTTTCTTCTTGCCTTTAAATGCTACATCTGGGATGCATGATGACCAGAAAAGGGGCAAAAGCGTGCACACAGCCTGTATCAAAAGGCCACGTGGCAAGCCAGAGAAGTCATCTCCAGTCACTCCAACGTACGATGCAAGAGCCACCCCTAAGTAACCACTCACTATAAAAGCAAGAGCAATAGCAGACATTACAAATGCCATGACTGAGCCTTCACATCCGGGTGGGCAAAGCTGCGCCATCAAAACATTGAAAGGTAGAATCTTGAAGAAGTATAAAACCTCTAGCAATCCCGAGAAAACCACAACATATAGTGTGTCAGGAATGCCTATACTCCGGTACACACCATTCACAAACAAAACATCCGATATCATGAAAATAGCCATAGAGATCTGAACGGCTGCGATTAATTTTCTTGGTGGAATCGACTTGAGGTGGCGATTATATACAACACCCCAGAGCAGCATAGCTGCTTGCCCAAACACCTTCGATATCCCCAGAAGTGACGCCTCAATCTTCAAATGTTGGGTTTGGTAGTAAAACATGGTCCCAGTAAGGGCAGGGATTACGGCATAGGACATAGCAAACCAGATGATAGAATAACAGATCACTGGCTTCCGTAAAGCAACCAAGAGCTCAGATAACTGCTTTCTAAAACCTACTTGGGACAGACTTTTGGGCAGGTCTAAAGAACTTTCGCGAATAAATAGTGTTATTAAGAACTGTAAAGAAAGAAGAACACCATACATGAGGAACATCGCTTGAGTCGAGAATTTATCAATAGCAATTCCACCAATTAGATTTCCCAGAACTCCACCAACAGCCGAGGCCATCCAAACAAATGACTGAAGTTCACCTGAGGAAGATGGTTTCAAGTTCTTGGAGGAGGCAGGTAGTTTTCCAGTCTCTGCAACAATGGCATCATTGGCAACTTCGACTATTGAAGCACCCAGATTCCCAAGCAGCAGGTAAACAGTGATTGACAGAAACGAGATGCCTGATTTGGCAAAATGCGCTATAGTTATCCATGACAATGTTTGTAAAAATGCTGCAGCAAGAAACAGAATTGTTGATCAACAAAACAAGGATCCATATGCAAAGAATTTAGCAAATGAATGAAGTGTTGGGAATCACTATTTCTTTTCAGATGTTAAAGATAATCTATTATATCAGGACAATATTATTATCCTAAGTAGAATTTAAAGGTGATTTGCCTAACACTGAGCCACATATGATGATGTATTCCATGCCTGACAATTGGGATTTTGATTGGCAATAAAACAAATTTGAATGGTTCAAATTAAGCCAGTGATACTCAAATTTCTTATAATTTGATTGTTACCACCTGTAATAGAATGGCACTCTTGTAAGGTATACTTCATTTCCTAGAAGTAGAACTGTAGAGACTGCCATTACAGAAAAAAATGGATAACAATAAAACTCAAAGAAAGAAGGAAATGAACTTTCTTCATGTCACAAATATTATGGGGGACTATCTATAGTGTGTCAGGGTTCTTGTGATAATACTCATAGATATGTATAAACACAAGAAGTGCTATATACTTCTGAACTGAAAAGAAAGTCCTCGACTATAGGTTATTAAGGATACTAAACAGCCTAAAATTTGGACATTCAAGGTAAGGAAGTGAAATTAAACTAAGCATATTTAGCCCCTGTTTGACAGCTGTTTTTCTGTAAAGAATGAGTTTTTCAATAATAATTTTTAGGAGAATGTTTGGTTAAAAAGTAGAGATGTTTTGGGTTTACGTCAAGAATATTTTATTGTGAAAATATGTGATGAAAAATGAGTATGAGAAAAAAAAATATTTTTAAAAGAATGGTTACCAAACAGGGGCTTATTCAAATTAAGGAATGATAAATGCCTACTCAATCAATTAAGAAATAAATAGATCAGAAGAGGAGAGTACCTCCTAGGGCAATGTAAGGGACACGGTGTTGGCCAAAGATGTAGAAGGAATCAGAGAGGATGCCGTAAAAAGGCTTAGCAACCATGGGCAGATTGGCTGAGTTCTGCAGGATCTGGAGCGTAGAGGGGTCCATTCTCATCCCATCCTTGAGGAAAAAGTTGACGCCCATCCATGGAAAGCACCTTAACCCCTGCACCCAGAACCCTATTCCAAGCAACACCTTCCGACTTCTCTCAGATTCACTACCATTTCTGACTGACACCATTTCAGATTTCCCTCTGTTGAACTTCTACGGCAATTTATTTGGCCAATACTGGAAATAGTAATCTGGAGCTAGTGAATGAAGAAATAAAAGTGGAAGCCCAAGATGCACAACTACAAAGATCAATTTCCAGGGGTAAGAAACAAATAGATGAATTAGTTGAAGAAAATGATTGCAATCTCATTCAAATATAAAACAGCACCATTTTTAATACGTGAAGTAAACCAATGCCATGTTGCCAAGATTAAAGTGGGCATGGTTCCATATGGTCCAGCTCTCCGATTCCCATTACAAATTTTGCAAATGGAACCAATGGTTCCACACAAAAAAAGGGAGTCTTGTTCATAATAGGACAGACTGTCCTATTATGAACAAGACTCCCAACCCTTAAATCCGATCCACAAACATGTTCAAAACAGAAGTTACTGAACAAATGAGTAATGAACTATGGAAATATTTCTTCTAGTCTAAAGAACAAACAAATTCAGAGGATGTCTTAACTTTTTAAAATAAGAATGAAGAAAAGCTAACCAAGAATGTCAAGATTTTTTATGAAACGTGAAAGCCTAATCATCAAGCTCAATCGGAACTTCGAAGCACAAACAATAATGAAAAAACAATTTTGCTTCACACACACACACACACATGGAAAGGAAATTAAATAAACATTAAACTTCATTTATCCAAGAAAGTTCATTACAGTCTATCTCAATTCCTCATCCAGCCAATTTAAATATGCTAATGACGACACTTCATAATCGAGCAATATCATCCAGAAAGCATTAATCCAAATATTCAAGTTACACTAAGAAATTCAAATATCCGGAGATTCATGATACCAACAGAAGATTCAAATAAAAATTACACTAAAATGGATATTCAAATATCACCAACCAGTATTTAACTGATATTAAGCCCTTGTTTGACATCCATTTTTTTTTCTCATTCTCATTATCCATTTTTTTCTTTTTCTTCATTTCAACCGCACATCCTATCAATAAACTAATATCACACATAAACCCAAAAATTCTCCCCACACATTCTTCCATCAATCACTATTCCAAATCAAATTTTTCTCCAAAATGGGTGTCAAAACACAACCTGAGTAATTAACTATACACCAACAACTAATTAGCATTATCCAAACTAACCAATAAACATAATCCAAGAGGAAGCTTGAAACTGAAAGGAAATGACAGTCTACTTCAAACTTTCAAGCCTGAAACTGAAAGGGAGCAGTGTCAACCATTTGAACTATAAAATCACCAAAAGAAGTATATTTTTTCCACAAGAAAATGGAAATTTGTCCAAAAAAATAGATAAATAGACAAAAATCTGAATATTTACCTGATTGAATCAAAATAATGAGGAAGAACACAGTCTTGGATGGATTTGGATAGAAATACAAATATAATGTCGAGTTCAAAGGACAAAGAAGAATCTCCAGTATTTTGTAATAAACAGTGGTTGGCTCTCAACTAGGATGTGATTTGGGGGAGCATAAGAAGGGGAAATGAAAAATTCGAAGGTAGGAAAAATGGTCTACCGGTCTACAAGGAAGAAGTCGGTGAAGGCAAAGTGAGGATATTTGAAAATCCGATTTTATATTCAACATTTTGTGTGGGTTGGTGCAATACCCCAGCGAAAACATAACACTAAAAAGAGAGGACGTTTATCTAAAACCAAACTTCAGTTGGGAAATAATAACTTCAGACAGTGTCTAAGCTGCATTATGTTATTCTAAAACCTCTAAAATTGAAATGAAAGAAAGCTCGATTGGATATAACCCGTTTTGCTGAATAAATGGATAAACAACAGAAACAGCAGGATTGTAATTCATTCTCAGAAGTAAAATCAGCTTAGATTAGATGTATCTATCATTCTGTTTTGCTGAAAAGAATTCACAGCAAGGACTCTCTTAACGTTAATTTGGGCATTCAAATAGCAAACAATAAAACTAGAAAGTGCAAAAAAAAGAAGGCCAGACCTAGATAAAAATTCTTTCAGATTCCAATTTTCATAGACAACTTCCCCTCGCCAAAGTTTACTCGAGTAAGCTGGTTACATCAATTATTGCCTCCTTCCATGAAATTTTGCAACTTCTTCTAGGCTTTTAGTATTCTTCCTATTTGGAAACCTATTGATCTTCTTCAAATAACCAAAACATCTTAACCAATTCTCCCTTAATTTGTATACTACAAGAAGAATATGGATGATTGCTAAAACTGATGAGTCACGTTTGGAAGAAGCCACAGATGCAATCAAGCAAAACCGATAGACATAGAGATGAGAAAGACCGTTCTCCGCACCGGAGCGTCCAAGAGAGAACATTGAGAGGTGAGGATGATTTTTTTTCCAATTGATGTTTAATTTTCATTACACTAAAAACACATTTTACCATATACTCCATAATTATTAATTAGAGGCTGCTCTAATCCAGGACGCAAACCAATTTCCTCAATTGCATTGAATTCAATTCAAAAAAAAATTAAAATAGTTTTTGCAAAAATATCAATTGAAACACAAATCTAAGTTATCGATTAACTAGCACTACTTATCAAAGCTTAAAAAACACTCTGAATCGCATAACTTAAATAAAGAGCACAAAATACAAGTCAGGACATAAATTTTAGGTCATAAAATAAAAATAAAAAAAACACACACACACACCCACGCACGCACACAATATAGAACATTTATTGAAGAACACGTAAATACTGTACCTTTTAATACAAAAAATTCCCTCCTCTATATCTCAAGAACAAAATGGGTCTCTCCAGAAATGCTCAAAATCCTCAAGCTAGTATCTTCCTGAAGAAGAAACTGTATTGAAATAGGGGCAGATGCTAAATACTCGCCAAAGGTAAAGCAAATTAATGGCGGTGATACATTTGGAGGGTATATTCTGCTGCATTATTTTTTTTATTTATTAGTGTGAAAAAAAAAAAAGGGAAAGATCAAATCTTGAGGCCGACAGTTTCAGGACAAAAAACGTGGCACTCTATGACGTTTTCGAAAACCATTAGGTGTCAATTGTTATAATCTTAATGAACATGTATGGCTTTCTTTTATTTCACATATCACCAACGGACCAACCAAATATTGCCTCTGTTTTGGCTTCATTATTTAAATAATACATTTTTTTTAATTATAAATTCTCTAGTAAAATATATTACACGTAAATATTTTTAAAAATCTTATTTTTTAATCAGACATCCTCTAAAAATCATTATCTAAATATTTCAAAATGTTTTTTCCACAAAAATTGTTTATAATAGAGCCTAAACAGGGACATATTTATGGGAGGATTATAGTCATGGTACAAAGTTTTTCGTGTTATCTCGGGTTTGATTTAAACATTTCATTTGTACTACCCACGATATCAAATTTTTCAAAAATTTGCACATGGGGACAAATCCATCTACTTGACCATTAATTGACCAGAATAATTGATTTTGACCAAATATAAAAAGTTCAAAATGGTAACATAAAATAATTTTAAAAAATTAAATAAAGAAAAAAGTATAAAATGAACTATTATTCATCCTCACCCCTGACCAAACCAAACAAAACCCGGCCATCGTCGTCGCCACAACCATCATCACCTTCTGCAGGCTCTCATGCTACCAAGTTTAGGGAAAATGATAAAAGTAACTAGATTGACGCTAGTAGAGGTTTTGGAGTGATAGTTGAAAGTTGATCCGGGATATCACAATAACAGTTCAACCACATATTCTACAGTTACCATCGTTACCATCCCCAAACAATCCCTTGAATTCCCTTCTAAAACTACAACCAAACGCCACCACTCCATTTTCCTCCCACCCGCTACCGCCGAAGCCCCCTGAAAAAGTCATTGAACTAGGCAACCAAATCTCCAATCTCACCCTTGTCAATGCTCATGAGCTCATCAAGTAGTTTGGAACAAGTTCGACGTCTCTGCCGCGTTATTCATTCCCATCGAAATCGTTTCTTTCTTCCCCAACGTCGTGAGAACTACTAAGTTGCCTACAAAAGTAGACGACAAATTTTGATATGGTCATTGACGGTATACCGTGCAATGCGAGAATTGCAACCATTAAAGCACTTGAGGCTTCAAACATTTTAAAAAAATGCAATCAAGTCTCAAACCTTTTAATCTTAGCACTCATTTTTTAAAAATGACAGAATGATAACTCCACATATCCTACCTAAAATAATTAAATAATAGCACTACGAAAAAATCTTCATCGTTCTCACATACTCGGAAGTCCAATCCCACCCCCCAAATTATCACCTGGACAAATGACATTTGTGCAAAAACATGATGCCCCCTGTGTCCATTTTAACTTTAATGCTTTTTTTTTTTACCTTCTTTTCCTCGTTCACACGTCATTTAATAAAATAATATTACACGCAAATTCAAAAAAAAAAATTAATTTTTAACTATACACCATTCCAAAATATATATATATTTTCTCAAAACCTCATTAAAATGGTGCTCGGACAACGACGATATGACTCCAGTGCTACTGTTTCAATTTCAGTTGGTGCAAAACATGATATATAAATAAAAATGAAAAACGGCCCTCAATAAAAAAGTAGAAAAATAAGAAAAAATAAGAAGAAGAAGAAGCAAATTCTAAAAATGTACATAAAGAAGATAAAAACGATGGTGTGACGAACTTGAGTTCGGTTTGTTGCAAAAGCTGCTGAATTTTCTTCTCCAATTTCAACCTAATGAAATCATCTATAACGGTTAGACCAGACCCGTTTTCCCTAACGACGTCTATCTCAATCCTCTTTATCTTGTTCTTCCCCCTATTATTTCTTCATCACACGTTTCTGTTTGTCGAGTTTTCGCTCGACAGCATCGAGCAAGATGGTAGGTTTTGCAATATTTGTTCTCTTCTCTTGTTGTGGAAAAAATGTGTTAGCAAGTTTTAGTAGTTCACATTCAATGATGGAAACAATTGAATATTGATTTCATTAGTTCTCCAATATTTAAGTCTAATTCTAATGCGCTAGCCGGGTCTACCATTGTTGGAAGGAATTGTATTCATTGTATTAGTATTAACCGTTGCTAATAATGCTAATGTACGTTTAGATGTTGACGACGATACATTAACATTAAGGTGGGTACCGACGGTCGTTTAACATCCGTACCCAATCTTTGGGCATACAATTCATACATTTCACTTAACGAATTCTCTATATTACAATATGTTCGGTACAGAACTTTTCAAAAGCTTGTTTTCTAATAGGTGATTTTGTAATAAAGAGTAGTGTGACCCTAAATTTGTTGATTTGAACTCTAGCGCCTGTTTGTTCAGCATTATTTCCTCAAAATAATGAGAATTCTGACCGTTATCTTCCAAGAATTGGGGCCCACCAAGACACATGACAATCAAGAATTGCGGCCCAACGGTCTAAATTGTTCTATTAATGATGAAATAATGTTGAACAAACAGGGGCCAGATTTCATTATACGGAAAATTTCAATAGTTGTCTAATTTATATTACAAACATTAAACACGCAAAGAACAGTAGAATGCGTGACAATTTGTGTTTGTTCAAATATTTTTATATGGATGCTTTTAAAAACTCAAACCATTTCCATTTAATTCAGTTTGATATTTATAAATTTTTTGGACAAGTTGTGTGTACTGTCTTCTCAATCTTATCTTGTCTGATTTGCTTATTTTTCGAAAGAACGAGGAAAGACAAACAAACAAATGGACAAGACTTGCCTTTGGCTAATTGAAACAATAAAGGAAATCGTATCCTATGATATGACGTCGAATGACATAAGCAAGAAAGAACGAAAACCTCTCTCTTCTTTAATAACTAGTGTAGGCATGTGCGATGCACGTGCTGTATTTTAGTTAGGTATTTAATAGTGTGGAATGATTTGAATGTATTTTTTTTTTACTATAAACCAATCTTTGAAAACTTATAAGGGATTGTTTGTCAAAACTTTTGATAAAAATCTTAGTAGATTTTGACAAAAAATGATAAAAATCTTAGTAGATTTTTGCATTATTGACTGACTGAAAAAACTTTACTTTTAGTTAAAGAGTGTACTTATTCAGAATGCTTCAAAGGTAAATAAAAAAGAGATACAATATTGCATTGCATATATCTCTAGTTTAGGCTAATTATACACTAATTTTTCACTTGGTTATTTTATCGAAGACGTTAAATGCAACCTATTTTTGCTATTTGAAGAGATTAACTTCTAAATCAAGACACAGTTTTTGCACCCACTTTACAAACATAATCAACTGCTCCATCATGAGACGAAGACCGAGTTTCGGATTCCATGTATCTGGGGGATTTGGAAATAGAAGTTTACTTCTATGTAGGATTTTGTTAACTACTGACAAGAAACATATAAAAATTCTTAGGATTACAAAATTCTTAAGATTACAAAAATCTTCATTCCAAGAATCTTTTCAATTTCATCAGCTAAACTATAACTTATCAATTCTCCCCACCATAGTTATAGGATAATAACGCACCAATTCAGCTTAAAGGAATAATAGATTTTTCTTTCTTTGAACATAATCATTTTCAGCAACCCAGTTTCTCCCAAAAATATTGAAAACACATACATACACACAACAAACAGAAACTTCAAAACACACTTAAACAAGATACCTTTAATATAATCACAATAAATAGGATGTGAGTTTTCACAAAATGTAAGAATTTGACATCCTATAAAAACCTTTGCAGATTGTTCTAGGAAAAGATTCCAATTTGGGTTAGATGAGACATTCACAAGAAGAATGTCAAGCTTTATTGGAAATACACAGTGGCAGCCCTGGCTTTCTCGTTTGAGCACCATGTATGGTCTACAACAGTCTGCTAAGATGGAAAATATAAACCTATATTAACATACTGGCAAAGCAAAACAGGTCCCATAGTTGTTGCTTGCCAATGGAACATATCTTCTGCCACAGAACCTGCATTAGATGTAACAAGTGAATAGAATTAAACTGCAAACTTAGATCGAATTCAATTGCTAAAGCAAATTAATACAATATAAATATCAGACCTAAAATGAAAAATACAAAAGTTCAATCCAGCAGATGTGTATCCCCACAATTGTAAAAACTTCTATTTTATAAGGGAAAATGATTATAAGAGATCATGTGATCACGTCAATGGAGTACAATGATTTCATCGTTCTTTGATTTAGTCTAGTACAAGACTTAGCACAAACTGATGTGTATGCCCACAACTGACTAATGAAATCATTGCAACTTTATTCACAAATACTGAAGAAGTCAATTTTTTTCTTCTAAATTTTCCCTTTAAATTATCATAGTTCAACTTCCAAGCACCTAAATAATCCACAGCCCACTTGACAATAGCTATGTAATGTACATGAAAGAAGAACAAGCGCACTAGCAGAAATTTTCTTTTCCATCCACAGGAAAACATCCCATGTAGCCAAAAATCTAGGCAGTAAGACAATATAAGTGGAAAGTTGTACAAGTATCCAGGAAAAGAGAGTGAACTCGTAACTCTGATTTTAAATTAGATAGGAATCTAGAATTGTTGATGTCTCTACTTGATTCCTTGAAAAATGCAAGAATTAGAGTTACCTATGTTCTAGGACACATCAATAGGAAAATTTTATCGAAGACCCACATCTCTGTATTTCAATTTCGTTCCAATTTTAATAACATTCCATTCACGATTTCAATCGCCTACACCTCAATAATGAGAAAATATCAAATATTTTGCACCAATTCCTTCCTCAAAAGTTGTACTCCTAGCTTCCAAAACCTAGTGTAGTTCATAAGTTCACATTTGAATATATGCACCAGTTTATTTGAACCCCCGTACTACATTTCTGTGAATGTTAAACGTTCACGTGTTAGAAGTATGGTAAGAATTCAAAATAAAAAGGGTAAAATAAATAAATTATCAGCAGTAAAAAGCTATAAACGATTCCAGAATTGCAATTCCATTTCCACATTCCAACTAAATAGTAGCAATTAAGTTGAATCAACCTTAAATAGATCCATAGTCAAAATCTCACACAATATAATTCATCAAATAAATAAGAAAAATAAAAAGTACTGAAAACAACTATAATTGCACAAGTAATATAAACACACATTAAAAAAAAAAATAGTCATTTGCCAATCAAAATGCTAAGATCCTACAAAATATCTAATAGACATGCAAATTAATCGATAGAGAGAGATATCATCTGTACATTTTCCTCCGCCTAGAACCTTGTACACGGGCTTCTAGGCCGAATAGGAGATAGATCTTGTCCTTGACCGCAGCCGTCCTCGCCTAAAAGAAAATGGTTAATCAAAAGTATGTTTTCTTCAAACATAAAAGTGTATTAGTGAAACATACTTTTTATCCACACATTTCGTATGACCACAACTACTGCATGTTTGTTAGCCACGCACTTTGTAGGATGCATAGCTTATCAAGCACTACTAATTTACAAAACATACTCCTAGTTTAGGTAGTCATTGAAAATTAAAATCAGCACTCAAAAAATTCTAAAACCAAACACCAGCTAGTCGTTTACGATAGTTATCCAGAAAAAACAGAAACATTTAACACGTAAACACTCAACAGACAGATATCTCACTTCAATGTAATGATTCCTAAAATGCAAGGTGATGTTATAAACCTAAAAAGGTATTATAAGACAAGCAATTTTGCATGTGTAAGTGGATAAAATCACATGGATATCATAATGAGTCCTAAAATGTAAGGTGATGTTATGAACGTAAAAAGGTACTATAAGACAAGCAATTTTGCATGTGCAAGTGGATAAAATCACATGGATATCAATTATGTATTGATTATTTTCATGCATCATAAGAGCTAACCTTCTTAGGTGGGAGATCTATGCCAAGGTTTCCATATGAAAGTATAATACCATCCGCCTTTTGTACGATCTCGTCAAAATGGGTTAAACCCTAAAAAGATTGGGTCGACAAAGAAGTAAGTTGTGAACTTTGCATAGTAACACAGGCTGACAAGATAACATCAAATACAAAGTAGAAAAACTGTGGATCATTATTAAAATTGGGAGAGAGTGATAGAGAGGAGGGAGGAGGGAGGAGATGTACCGATAGGTAAAATTCACCTCAACGTTTTCAATTTTAGCAAAAATTGAGTCTGACTTAAATCACCAAGCTTGGATAGAAACTCACGGGCCTACATTTATTCCAATCAAATCAAATTGTTTTCAGTACTTCGGTGTCCATGAAAATGAAAAGAAGATAACATGTTACATGGCTACATAGGGAAGTAAATGAGGAAAATAAAGCAAAAAAAGAAAATATCAGATGGTTACTAAGGGTGGTTGAATCACTCTGAACATTCTTGTAAATTTAAGCAGTCGCCACTTTCATATTTATATAAGCTAGTATCATTTGCAGCTTCAAAGCTTAACTGAAAAGTTAATTCTCCCAACCCTTAGATTCCACGAGCAATCTTACATCCTACCAAATGCACAAGTTTACATTGAACACTTATGACAATTTAAATGCTAAAAAAATATCTTGCCCACAAAGCAAAATAACATTTATGTTGATTCTCAGATAAATACTGAAATCTTTTCCAAATTCAATTCATTTAATTTAATCTATGGGGACAAATCATAGTTCATGAAGATTTCCTCTTAATGAAGTAATCAAAAACTTCCTTGTTCAGCTATTTTGTGCTTGAGGACTTTGGCCTTATCAAGGATCTTGAGGGCCACAGGTTGCCCAGTCTCTTCCGCAAGAGGCAGGCTTAACATTCAACCAATAGAAAAGACATCGAAATACATTTTACTGTAATCCGACAGTAACATTGATCGATAAATAATAAGATTACAGGCTTACATCAAAATAAACAACTTCTAGAGTGCCTAAAATATGAATTAACTATGGCCTCATGGACCATAGCGACATCACTGCATACGTTGTTATGCACCTTATATAGAAGGCATACATCAATAGCATAGATATTGCAAGACCACAAAAATAATATCAAAGTACCAACTAATATATCAAAACTTTGAACTTCTTGAAAGCAATCTCATCTTATGGCTAAAATAATAACTTCTTCAATTATAAAAGGTAACACATTTAAGCATTTTTTGAATAATAATTCACATAAAAGTATGTTCAACTTGTAAGTTTAGCCAAAAATACCATTTCTTTAAGCTGTCTTTAGCTTCTCTCTGCTGGGATTTTGGAGCTTTCACCTCTTTGCTGTCTTTTTCTCTATTCAATAGATTGTCGAGCTTAACTCATAAATTCCTTGGGAAAAAAAAGAAAAGAAAACTTCCAAGTGTTAACTGGTCAACAAATACAATCATACTTTAAACAGAAGAACCAATTGTTCATCATTTATTCCCACAAAAATATTTCTAACTATTAACTTAAAGTATGAAGCTTCTCAAAATTTCTCTTATAGCAGTTGAGGACTAATCAGCTGGAACAATGAAAGAAAATCATAACATGATCCATAACTAAATAAATAATGCCAACAAAAGGAAATAAAAACCCACATCAAAAACTCACAAAGGCTTCAGGAAATTTAAACTAAAAAGAAAATTATGAGCTACAGCGTTCTTGTATAGGCGGCGGTGACAGCAGCGAGAAGAAGAAATGAAATAAAAATCTCATACCATGAATGTTTGCTTTATAGGGAGGTAAAAAAACCACCGTATTTTTAGGAGACACGGTGTCCGGACACGAGCATCGTGTCCGCGCGGTGTCCGGATACGACACGGACACTAACACACGATACCCGGGCACCGTCCGCGTCGTGTCCGGACACCATGTCTTTGAAAAATACGGAGGTTTTTTTTTTTTCAGAGCATAATTCCTTTGAGAGCATAATTCCTAATATGGAAACTAGAAATAACAAGCAAATTAATTTCTTTACATAAAACTCATCAAAAAACTCTTCTTAGAATAGACCCACAGTTTAGAAAGCGAAGAAATTCAAATTTCAAAGAAAAGATTCAAATTAATCCAGAATACCCGTCACAAATAAAATTCAAAATTGTAAGGAAGATTGCGAAATAGATACTCACATTTGACGGGCTACACGATGCATGAACTGGAGGTTTGTTTTGGTTCTTTTGGATGCCATATGAATAGATCGAATATCTTGTACTGTAGAATTGGATGCAGAGATGAAGAGAGGGTGGAGATTAGAGAGAGAGAAATGGGTTTTCAAAAACTGATGAAATGAGATGGGGTTTCAAAAATTAGGTGTGGCCTTGGATTTCAATCAAAGATATAGAGAGCTGGTGTCTCCGTGTTTGACGGATCCGTTGCGCATGGAGACAAGCACCGTGTCTGTGTTTTGACGGAGATGGTGCCTCCGTCACACAAACTTGTCTCCGGCGATAGAGGAAATTTGCGGGTGCGGCGATGTGGGTGTGAATTCTGTGAATTCTAGGAATGAATTGATGGATTTTACAGAGGAAATAGGAAAATAGCCAGCAGTCGGTGAGGCGGTTTAATTTGTGTTAGGATTAAACGGCGCCGTTTTGGTTGACGATGACGTCAGAAAACTGCCTCTTTTAGATGTGTTAGGAAATGTACAAAGGGGCTGAATGCTATTCCAATAATGGAGAAGGTAAATACTATGTTTCAGTTTTATTTGAATTCAGCAATCAGCTCATACCTTTCCAGAAGCAGTATTGGATACCTTCAGTGGTCAAGCTTAGAAAAATCCAGTAGTATTTCGGTGTTTGATTGAATCTGCCATCTCTCCTGTTAAATGATGCCCAATTGGGTTTAAGTGTGAGGATGCCTTTTCTGTTTCGTATGTGGGGCATTTTGTCTGTATTAAGAGCGATCCAACACCCTCTAAATCTTTTAGCGCTTACCCTGAGTCCATATAGCAGGAAGTCGACTCACGCTCTTGACAAATTACTTTCTTGCATATCACCGTTTGCTCTTGCATAAAGCTCTGCAAATTTGTAGCATTGTTCTACATTGAGTTTGATTGTATGGATTTCGTCGGGATCCTCATACAATGCATCCTTGATATCACTTTCTGTCAATTCTACAGGTGGTTCTGGTGTGGTTGCTTCTTCAATAATAGGTTCACAATTTTACGTACTGGACCCCTTTTCTCTGTCTGAACTGTCACCTATTGGTGGTAGTGCCATTGGCTTTATCGTTACGCTTGCAAGATTTTTATTGTCAGTTATCGAAACAACATATGCAACGATACTTTTCTCTTCCGGCCTTGGGAGGGCAAATCTTGGTCTTATACCAGCTAGATTGAAAGTACAAAGCCAGGGAGAGTCGAGACCAGGACAAGGGCACAGACCTAAAGTAAACTTTTGTCACATGCGATGCACGTGGCGTATTTTTAACAGGGTAAGCAACAACCACAACGCGCATGTCCTTTAACCACTAAGCTTCAGACACTCTTGTATTAACTAACATAAATTTTTTATCAGATTTATTCTAAAGTTGACTATAATTAATTCAGACTTATCGCTAAATAATGTTTGTATACCCTATTGATGAATCGTATTTTGACTTCGTCACAAGCTTCGTTTCTAATTCATATTTAGCAATGAAGTTGACTATGTTTAATTTGGATTATCGCTAATAAATAATGTTTTAGCACTCTATTTATGACTCATGCTTTCGCTTCTTTAGACATCTCATTGCTAATTCAGATTGATTATTTAAATCGAACTTATCACTAACTAAATTTTTATACTCCATTTATAACTTGTGCTTGGACTTATTTAGAGTTCATTGATAATTTAAATTGATAGTTGAAATCAGCTATATTTAACTTGGACTTATCACTAAATAATGATTTTGTACTCTTTATTATCTGTGATTTGACTT
>CAIGRO010194092.1:0-10779 GCA_903798355.1 Fraxinus baroniana
TTTTTTTTTTTACTTATTTTGTTGCTTTAAAATACTATTTATTTACTACTGAATACAAACATTCTATACACAAAAATAACATCAAAGAAACAAACTTAAGATACCTTAGGTTCGATCTCTTCAAAGAAGAAAAAAGAGGAACAAATATCGCAGAATGAAGACAACAGCTGCATGAATCGGAAAACATATAAATAAAATAAATATATATAGAAGAAGAAGAAATCGATGCAATAACTATACTCACAAATGCGTCTCAGTTGGCTCAGATTCTACAGAAGAAGAAGAAATTGATGTAATAACCAAGAAGAAATCTGTTGTCCCAACCATCGAGAGAGAGAATTGAAGCAAAAAAAAAAAAGAGGCGAAGAAGGGAGCTTAGGGGTTTGGTTGGAGAAAATGAAAAGGGAAAGTGATACAGAGAGAGTAATGAAAAGAAGAGAGGAGATGCATGAAGAATGAAGGAGTATGGGAGTTTGCGTGTGAAAATGGAGAAAGGATAATAAAAAATCGTGGAAACCAAACTTTCTTCTTTTAAGGATGTAGAGCGTGTCAAGAAAACAATGAGGTAGAGAGAAATGGCTCGACTAGCCGGCGAACTCGAAATATGGCTCAGCTTTATGGCCATATGGCTTAGGAATAGTGCCACCAAACTCACTCTTTTATTTAAGTAGGATAGGATAAATAGGAATGGAGGAATACAGGAGTNCGAAATATGGCTCAGCGTTATGGCCATATGGCTTAGGAATAGTGCCACCAAACGCACTCTTTTATTTAAGTAGGATAGGATAAATAGGAATGGAGGAATACAGGAGTTTGTGTGTGAAAATGGAGAAAAGATAATAAAAAATCGTGGAAACCAAACTTTCTTCTTTTAAGAATGTAGAGCGTGTCAAGAAAAAAATGAGGTAGAGCGAAATAGCTTGACTAGCCGACTAACTCGAAATATGGCTCAGCTTTATTGGCCATATAGCTTAGGAATAGTGCCCCCAAACTCACTCTTTTATTTAAGTAGGATAATTGGAGAAGTGATTCTTTTATTTATGATGATAGGATAAAGGGTGAACTTTTGTTCATTGGTATATGACATAAACGATTCTCAATTGAAAATACCACTTGTCCAAAGAGAAAGCCCACATGTACAGAAGAAAAATATCACAAAAAATCCACAGAAAACACACAAATAGGTGGGGGCCTACCTTTTTTTTGGCAATATTATCTGTTCATTTTCTGGAAGATTTTTTCTGTACAAGCAGAAAAAATCCTTTTCCAAAAGGGTGGTATATGTTTGGGTTTCAATTATGATGAATTTTTTGTTGGACTTATTTCCTTTTTAAGTTTTAGAAATGGTTGAGTATTTGGTTGAGTTGAACTTTAAAACAAGAAAATATCACTTGTCCATAAAAAGTGTGCGCCTTAGATGGTCAATATAGAGTTCTATTTTCTTTTAAGATTTGATTTTCTATCTCAAAAGGTCAACATTTTTAAAAGAAGTGACACAATACCTTATATGTTGATTGCCTATTTTATAATTTCTCAATGTGATATTTTTCTCTTGACATGCCTCGTAACATTGTGGCTCATTTAAACATATTAATTTTGAATTTTCATGTGCTCGATTTTTAGTCTTGATTGGGTGGAGTTTCTTGTTTGAGTTTATTGGATTTTGATATCATATTAAAATTTAGAGTTCTATTTTAAAAGATCGAAATTGTAAAATGAGAAATCTAGTGCCTTAATGTTGATTATTTATTTTATAATATTTCAATATATGATATATCCCTTAATATTGTTCTGCTTTGCCTGTGTGTTGATGATTTATTTTCTTTGAAAACACTAAAATGATGTGGTGAGTTCACCCTAAATGTGCGCCTTTGAGTTCTAATATAGAACAAGTCAATTTGCAATAATCCTGTGATAGGACTTATACCAATTGTTATGAATATCAAAGTCAAGAACATATGATAAGTTGAAAAGGATCACATAAGAACACAAGATTTAATGTGAAAATTCAAATTCGGACAAAAAACTATGGGCAGAGGAGCAAAATTCATTATAATCAATAGTAAGGAATTACATGTATATTATGCGAATCTAGATCACACGAGACTCTCAATCTGATCTCTCTATCATATGAGTCTCTCTCTAGATCTCCCTAGATTATTCTCTGAGTCGATCAAATAAATATGTGTAATACACCACATAATTGTATAACAAGAATTCCTAACATACTAGGAGAATTAATAAAAACGAGAGTTTAACACAATGTGAAATTATATTACAATAGGTAAAACCAATAATACAATATTTGAGATGAAAAATGAGTCCAAAGCTGCCAAAAATGGAATTAGAATCTTAATCCATCTTGGACTCCTTCAAGGCATCTTCAAGTCTACCATCCAATAGTCCTCCAACAGTATTTTCAATCAAATACTCAACAAGAATTCGGGTTACGCTGAAATTCCAACAAACCTCCAACTTAACACGAATTCCACTGCAAGGAATAAAACTTAACTTTTCAACAAAATTCTCCAATAAAATTTCGAAATCCACCTCTTCCACCATGCCTCTCCGGCTATACTTAGCAATTATGAACAAAATTCAAGTTTTGCTTACCAGCAGAACTATTTTGAGCCCCAAACCTACTTAAATTATCTCGTTCACAACCAACTCTACCTGGGTTATCAAACATCCTCAAATCACCACGAGCCAAATGATCATCAAGTTTAGAACTAGCTCCACCTGAACTAGTGGCAGGTCTTCAATATCATTGCTCGAATCATCACGAGCAACACGATGACAACCAACTCTATCTAAGTTCCCGCTTATCGAACCATAAGCCACAGTTGCATCCAAAGTAATCGTCAAACCTTCCAAAATGTATAATCGACTCTTACATTACTTTTCCTCCAGCATCAAAACAAAAAAAATCCGTCACAACAAAAAATCTTGTTGCAATTCAAAAGCAGAATTTCAAACTTCATACTTGTCATTCCGAAACAATCAAACATTACTTTAATACAAGACCAAATTGGCTCTCCCAAGAACTGTTGAAACCTCGAGCTCTGATACCATTTGATGTAGAAGAAGCCAATTTGCAATAACCCGATAATATAGTTTATACCACTTGTTATGAATATTAAAGTCAAAATATGATAAGATGAATCGAATCACACAAGAACGCAAGATTTAACGTGATAACCTAAATTCGGGGAAAACCGATGGATAGAGGTAGAGAATTCATTATAATCAACAGTAAATAGCAACAAGTATGTTGTGCGAATCTGGATACCATAAGACTCTCAATACGATCTCTCTATTATGCTAGTCTCTCTCTAGATCCCTGTATCATTCTCCAAGTCGATCAAATAAAAATATGTAATACACCACATATTTATAATACATGAATTCCTAGCAAAATAAAAGAATTAATACAAACAAAAGTCTAACAAAAAGTGAAGTAGTATTACAATAGTAAAACCATTAATGGAATATTTGGGATGAAATAGGAGTCAAAAGTTGTCAAAAAATGAAATTAGAATCCTAATCCATTTTGAATTTCTTCAAGACATTTTCGAGTTTACTACCAACTCTCAATAGTCCTTGAACAGTCTTTTCAATCAAATACTCAACAAAAATTCAGGTCACATGGAAATTTTAACAAGTTTGACATGTGTAAACACTATCAAAAATTGTTTGAGCTATACGTTAGTGATCGACAAGTGTGAACACTATCAACATGCCCTTCATTGTTTGGCAACGACGTGTTGATTTAAAGGAGCATTGGGAAGGAAAGGAACCCATCCAAAATGACCTGTGGCGCCAAAGATTGCAACTTTTAGGGACTTCAACATCAAGATGAAAGGTTCAGAATTTATTCCCAACATTTAAGGACTAATTTTACCAATTACCCTAATGTTTATTAATCACTTTGATATCAAGTATCCAAGGCTCCGCAACACTATAGAGTTGACTAGTTAATTACAATTATATCAAATAGATGCAATCAACATTTGCGACGGATGGTGGCTGTAGATAATCGACGTGAAAAGTGAATTAAATGTCTAACCATTTTCTTGTCTACAATGTCGCATAAATGCTTAAGAAACATCACCCATTGTCTCTCACACTTATTTTATTTATTTATTTTTATAAACACAGAGCAAAAAATAAATAAATAAATAAATATGTATGATACAAGTTTACTTTCATATATACATCCATTGTTTGTGTCCAATTATTTGGCAAAGAATGTGTTTTTGATTAGTAAATTGATAGAAAATGTGTGTTTAAAAAAAAAAGAAAAAATTTGTGTTTGTGGTAATATTATTTTATAAAAAAATGCGTGATTTAAAAAGAAGAGAATGAAAAATGTATTTTGAAAATAATGAGAACTAAATGAGCTAACAACTTCTATCCATTTTCATTTTTTTTTTATAACAAACCCTAATTGATTAAAGGGTCAAAGCATTTTCAGCCATTGCATTTTCATTGGTTTAATTGGCTTTTTGCACAATTGATTTGGCTCGATTTTATTATCTCAAAAACTATTCATCGACCCTCAACTTTTGTCTTGAACACTTGTTAACAGGACACAAATTTTAGTAGTAACGAGGGGGAGTTTTACAACATTTATACGGAATGCTTTTACTTCATTGAGTCATTGTTTGAACTCCATTTTTTAAAATTTATTTTTAATCACATATTTTATAGAATTAATTATTTTTATCAAAATTTATTTAAAATTAAATTTTTAACTAAACAAAAAAGCAACTAGATTCGAACATCACGAGAATGAAAGATAGTGCTAACTACAATGGAAAACTGAACTCCCACCCCATATGGGAGTATTATTTTGAAGAGACAAGAGAGTGAGTGATCAGTGAAAAAAGGCAGTGCAGTTATAAAACCACTGTATCTAAATGCTTTTTAACCAATTCCCTTTCGAAACATGGCGGAATGTCATGTCATTACAGTACCATAGTTTCTTATCTTTTAATGCATATATATAAATCTGTATTTCTCTCTCTATATCTAACGCTGAATCTATGTAGAATCCTAGTAAAGTACCATAATCACTGTTTGGCCTGTGTTTACTACAGTGATATGGAACGTGCGAAAGCGCATTTTGGTATACCCTAATGGCTAATGCCCCTGCCCTGTCCATCCAAACTCTTTCTCTCGTCCATCCCTAGACCAGCCTAATCTTTTATCCTTTTTCTCTGTGTGCTCGCGTGTGTGTTTCCCCACTTGCGTTTACAACAGAAACTTTCGTCTGGTCTCTTTCAACTTTTTTACTCAGGTGGAAAGATTCTCTATCTTTCCCATGCTTTCTCTCTCTACAGTTTTTTTTCTTTGATGAGAGATTTTTGCCCTACTTCAAATCATTGGAGGTGTGCCCAGTTTTTTTCTCAACAATCCCAGCATAAGTTTTTCTGTTGGATTCACTGTTGTGAGTTCTTGATTCTTGATCTTTCAGCATGGGGGTTTATCTAAAAACACGTACTACTGTGAGTGTTCATATTCAAGAATAACTGCTTTGTCGCAATCTTTGAAGGATTAATCGAATTAATGTTGGGGTTTCTTTAAAAATCTCTGCAAGTAAAATTAACGCTACTAGTTATGGATGAATTATACAGACTTCATTCCTCGATTTCATTTCCTATTGATAATAATAGTATGGGAGGGTTTAGTGATCATCATCATAATCATCATCTGGGTTTAATACAACAAACTCAAACTCATCATGAGATCACAGGATCAGAAATTTCAGATATAACCAAGGCCCAGATTGCTAATCACCCTCTTTATCCTAATTTAGTATCTGCCTACATCGAATGTCGAAAGGTAACCCTGTTCAATATAACTGTTTGTGAATAATTTTCACACTGATGCAAGTTTCTCTTCACTGTTCTACTTTATAAAGGCCCACATGAATATTATTCTGTTTGTCTCTATGTGCAAGTAGTGTAAGAATGTTTTATGTTAGTAGGTGGGAGCACCACCAGAAATGGTCTCACTTCTTGAAGAAATCAGCCAAGAAAGCAACCCTGTCTATGCCCCCACTCAACTTGGCACTGATCCTGAACTTGATAAATTTATGGTAAGTCTTTATATTGCATTGATTTGAACGGAGCGACGTCAAATTTTTATGGGAAACAAGGTCTAGTTTGTTCTTCAAATTATGCTGAGTTTATCCTTTTTTCTGTGTGTTTTTGGAGGAATCATACTGTGAGGTTTTACACAAATGCACGGAGGAAATATCAAAGCCATTTGATGAAGCCACAATTTTCTTGAGCAAAATTGAATCTCAGCTCAGTGATCTCTGCAAAGAAACCTTAACTTCTACCATCAACTCTTCCTTGACTTCTGCTAACTATAATTCTGCAGGTGAAGTTTAATTCTATTTATTACGATTACATTTTTTTTATGCATTAAATTTTCATATTCGTTAACATTTCATAGTTCTCTAGTTGTTAAAATTTACTGTTACTAATTTAACGTGCATAGAATGACTTAGGAATTGATCATTGTTTATTTGTTCATTAATTGTGATGTAAGAGTTTCAAAACTATCTATGTTTGCCATCTCGTCACTTTGTACTATAGTATTTTTGTTCCCTTTCAGGGCTAGACCATATAATGAAGTTCGTACTCATCTTTCTCTTTTACATGCTTGTTGATATGCACTTGTGACTTATTCGATAAGGTGAACCGAATGGCTCTTGAGAGTATAAACATGTCAAAGTGACATCAAAGATGCCAGTAATGTCCTGTGATTAAGAACTCATTATCCATCATTTAGCACAAATATTTTCTCTATGGTGAACAACGTAGCATATGTCATCCAGTTCATGTCTAAGATGAATATCAGAATATATAACGCACCAAATATCCGTTTGTATACATATCTGATGTGCATTACCTCTTGATATCCTTGAAAATTTCTCCAAATATGATGTACTTGTGGCAAGGAAACATGCCTCTCTTAAACTATAGCAACATGTTATATATCCATGTGTTTAAAAACCAACAAAATGTGTGTCAATTCCAATTTTATAGATATAAAAGTTTTGAACGTCATTTTTCATAGGTTTTGAGCCCCACAGTGAGCATATTATCTTATGAGCGTTTCATTCGAATTTTGCTTTTCATACCTGCTAACATATAGAGCCTGTTTGGTACGGCTTAAAATCCAATTAATATTGAAAATATGGCCGTTATTGGGCCCCATCCATCTAATAAAAGTCAACAATAACTTGCTAACATATAGAGCCTGTTTGGTACGGCTTAAAATCCAATTAATATTGAAAATATGGCCGTTATTAGGCCCCACCCGTCTAATAAAAGTCAACAATAACGGCTATATTTTCAATTTTAATCTCTACCCCACACACCCTCATAATACCATGCATACCAATCCTTGAATCCTTGACCTTAGTTGTGGGAAAAACAATCATTAACTGGTTTTATGCATAGAATGAAGCACTAGATATATGTGGGGGAGTATGTTACCAAGCAGAGGAAATAAAGATGTTAACATGTAAAATCCAGTAGAAGTTTAATCTTGAAAACAGGAAGTCTTTCACAAATTTAAGAGAATTATAGGATGTGGACTCAATTCTTCAAATGGACTTGGTTTCCCATATTTGACTACGTCTCTAGACAAAAGCCGACGCTGATTCTCTCAAATCAGATTTTTTTTTTTTTCATGTAGAGAAATTATGATCGAACTAGGCATTGTTGATGATACATCTAAGCTTCATGCAGAGACCTAAGGCTATGAAGAGCATATTTGGATGTTTAAAATTGTAGTTATAGTAAATAAGTTATTTTTTATTTGGTTAAAGTTGATACTAATTTACTTATATTGACATAAGTTAAGAGTAACTTTAAAAATATGTAATTTCTTTTTACTCTAATTTCAGAATATACCATGGAAGAAGTTTAAACAAGATTGATCTGAAATAGTGGGTTGTCATTGTTGTCATATTGTCCCCATACACGATATGATCATTTTACAGAGTGAAGGTATAGGATGAAGGAGAAGGAATAAGGAATGTCACTAATGGTTTGTTCCTTGAGCTTCTCAGACATGTAGCCAATGTTGCATGAACTAGCTAGTACATTTGCAATTAAAGGATGGATACAAACTTAATAGTGAGGTTATTCATGATGGGAAAATGGTATATTTGTCTTGTCCAAGATCATATGTTTTGGAATTGTATTTAAGCATAGACGAGCCTGCATGGGCTGGTAAAAGATGAGGTGTGCTTGAAGAGGGAAATGAAAAAAGAAGGTTTCGACACAATATGCAAATTGATTCCTTGAAAGTTGAGGAATATAATGCAGTAAAATCTGTTGGATAGAACTTTCTGGTGAAGAGGATAAGTGTATATTTATATCAAAATAGTGTAAGTTAATCTGGGACTTGGGGGGTATGCAATAAGCAGGAGGCACCCGGTTCAACTTAATTATGATCCTCAAACAAATCGTGATTGTATCGGTGCATAAATGACTATAAGTACAAAAATCCACAGTTTTCAGTGACTTGCCATTGTTAAGAATTGGAGTTCCATCTTAAAAGGTCAACATTATTAAGAGTAGTCCATTTTTTATAGATTGATCTATGTTTTTATCTTTATTCGATGTGGAATTTTAACCTTTAACAATCACAACATACGCCTATATTGATTTATTAATGGCGTGGAGGAAGAAGCTCTATCATATTTGGAGTAGACGGAGCATGGCAAAGAAGGGCTTGGGATTCTTTAAGAGTCAACGAACTTGGATTTGCATTATTCATCTTTGCACGTCGCCTAAATCATTTAGCACGTGCACGAGAAATTCGGTATATGCATCAATTCAGACAAATATTTGTCGAAATTGGAGATAGGTGAACTTACTATTGGGACATATTTAGAATGTTATACATTTCTTTACTTACACACACACACACACTTGATTGGTAATAAATGTGATTTTTGCATATTCTCATTTATTAACAATTCTTGTTTATCAGATGACGCAGGTGGTGCTTCGGATGGGGATATGAGCTGTGGAGGATTTGAAAGTCTGTCAACTGATACCCGTCGAGGTGAACAGGAGCTCAAAGAAATGCTAATGCGCAAGTACAGTGGCTATCTTAGCAATTTGAGACAGGAATTCTCGAAGAAAAGGAAGAAAGGAAAATTGCCAAAGGAAACAAGGAATGTATTGCTCGACTGGTGGAACACACACTACCGGTGGCCATATCCCACGGTAATATCAAATTCATCTAATTTTTGCCACATTTGAAATGCTGCGCACTAGTGGCCCATAATGTGAACTAGACAGGCCCTGTATATTATCCATGTCATGCACTCAACATAATAGGTTTCACAATGGAGTGTGGTGTTCATCAACTGGCAGAGTGTGAAGAATTAACCACCACGGACAACGGCTGTGGACTAAATAATTTAGCATTCGAGTAATTTTTAGGAATTTAACTGCTTGTTTGGGAAATCTTTTGAACTACATTTTTAACGCATTTCGTTGGACCCGCAATTTCTATCCACTTTTTCACCACATTTCATGGGACCCACGTGCTTTTATCAACTTTTAGAAGCATTATACAACCCTAAAGTTCAAGATATGTAGATAATATTCACTTTTTGAATGAAAGGCACCAAGAGTGCTTATTCTTATAGTATTGTTCGGGGAGTCTGTAAGCTAATTCTCGTTGCCTACCCGCCTAATGGGATTCAATTATGAGTTCTATTGCAAGAATATATGTTGAGAAATTTATGAAGTTAAAAATTATGTCTTAACTCGAAAATAGGTGTTTTACTATCAATCAAAGTTCATATTGTTGTAGCACCTTGTCTCATACCCTCTTGACAGCTTTTAATATTGTAGAAATCTCCTATATTTTATTCAAATCAAAATGGAAAAATCTGTTTTGAAGTATCAGTTGTGCAGAGTAGAGACCTTTGTTCTTCACTATTGGGAATAATACCGGACTTAAAACGGAAGATACTCTGAAGTTCTTCAAGTTTATATCATTAAATGCATGTGAACTCCCGGCTTCTAGCAATTTCGTACAATTTCTATGTTATCTTCTGTACTCTACAGGAAGAGGAGAAAAATAGGCTATCACAGATTACTCAGTTAGACCAGAAGCAGATCAGCAATTGGTTCATAAACCAAAGGAAGCGACACTGGAGACCATCTGAGGACATGCAATTTTCTCTTGTAGAAGGCGTTAGTGGTCGCGATGCAGGATCCATGTACTTTGGTGTTGGAGGCGGGACTGGAGATGTTGGCACTTGAATACACGACGATATGTGAAAAAGTATGCGTTCTAGTTACTTTCCTTCGAGAAGATAGCATAGCATGTTCAACTTGAATGTCTGTGCATCAGTTTCAATCTTGTGAAAGGCTTAAATCTAATGTGAANGGCGATATGTGAAAAAGTATGCGTTCTAGTTACTTTCCGTTGAGAAGATAGCATAGCATGGTCAACTTGAATGTCTGTGCATCAGTTTCAATCTTGTGAAAGGCTTAAATCTAATGTGAACGATAGAAAACAACTTGTTTGGTCATTATCGACTGATTTCTAGTGTTACTTTCGGACTTGATGATGCTGCACTTTGTTGTCATGCATAACTAAAACCCGACGTTGATTATGATTTATTTAGAGTCTAATTTGTTTTTATCGTCAGATAAAACTTAATTTAGTGAAGTTAGTTCTGAGCTTTTTTCGAATCTGAAATTGTGTCAAATTGCAAAAAAAAAAAAAAAA
>CAIGRO010194093.1:0-12721 GCA_903798355.1 Fraxinus baroniana
CGCCTCCTCCAGTTGGCAGTGGTTCAATGGCAAATTTTACCCATGGTGTGCAAATGGGAAGGCCCCCAATGCTGCCGCCTCAAAGTTTTCCAGGGCAACAAATACATGGGCAGGGGGTACATCATCCCCCTCCACCTCCCAACATGGGTTAATAAGTCTCTTGTGCATTACAACATAATGCATACAAGGAGTCTGCAGATTTTCTGTTACCAAGTGTCTTCCTGTACAAAATTTGTGATAAAATTCTGTACTTATAACTTGTAGCATGACTGATTTTGAATTAACAGTTGATTTCTGCCAAAATATACTCTTAATGCCCCCTTCCCATTTTAAGTTTCTCCAAATGCTTGACCAATCAACGGTGCGTTTAAAGATTATATTTATGTTGGAAGGCAGATGTCTTGTGGAGATAAAGTCGTAGTACGTTCTATCACCTTCTTGGGGGTCCTGTTTGCACGCCTTAAAGGGGGTTCACAAAGAGGATAACCATTTTCGAAATGTCCGATCCAAGTGTGTATAAGTTGTGTGCGGGGGTATGATGACATTGTGTAATACTCAGTATTCTAGTACATGAACAACCTCTCTTGCGCATCAACATAGGGCATGTCTTTTGGTATTACGAAGATCACCATACCTTCGTATTGGATCTTTTGATTAACGGTGTCATTTTTTGATGCAGAAGATCTTCAAAGAGGCAATAGCAAAGTATACTTATGATACTAAAATCTTGTTCTTCCTACTCATCTTAAGATTATCACGATCGTCTAAAAACTAAGGAAGAACTAAGAAAAGTTTAGAAACTTGTGGAAATAAGAAACAAACTTTTTTATTTAATAACGAGCTAGGTTCAAAGTGATCTACGATGGAAGAAAGCCCCTTTTAGACAAGGAGACCCTTTATGTATACCTCTTCACGTTACAACTGACACAAGGACAATAATACATTTGAAACATAGACAATAATTTTGCAAGAAACAAATGATTCATTGCTACTTTTAATAAAGTGGGGTAACGTCTGACATATGTACAATAATTTTATATGACGACAAATTAAAAAGGTATTTTTTTGTAAAACAAAGAATTTGCTTTTAAAATCGCACTTATTACAAACGACAAATACTTTTTATAAAATTGATTTTTCACATGGGCTGAGTCATCTGAATCAAAGGTAAGTCCTTATTGTTTCCACCAGGGCCAGTTATTAAGATCAAAGTTTTTCTTTCAATTTTTTAAGATTATCCGGATCTATTGGATCAAAATCATATGACTTTGTTTCATATTCATACGAGTCTTGAGAGTCCTGAAAAATAATGTCATTATAATTTATCTCGGTGTCTGAATAATTTGATTTTGGATTGTTTAGATTAATCAGTTATGGTTTGTCCATGTCCATTTTTTTCTTCAAATTCTTTCTAAAGTTTTTCACTAAGAAGTTGTCCTTTTAGTGTTCTCTGGGTATCTGGATGTTTCTCCAAGGCACCTATGTGGTCGCCCAAGAAAAAAAATTGATTCCAATGTGTCATGTCAATTTCCCTAGAGTCGGATGGATAGTATACAAACAGCTGTCCAAAGAGACGTGTGCTTTCTCTGAATGTTTTATTGTCTTGTTGAATTTTGAAAGAATAATTTAGGGGCAAAATTTCCCAATGAGCATCATCTTCTATGTTTGGCCAAATTTGATGATGAATAGTCTCACTGATTTCAGTCAGACCTCTTTGAAATTTTCGGAACTCCTTTGGATACTTTTCTCAATCTTGACGTAGATTAAAAGGTTGGAATGCATACTTTTAACATGGGAGAAATGCTTATACGAACCTGAAGTTGTAAAATAACCATGTCTCCGAAAAATCAAGATTACAAAAACATTTTGTTGGGAAGTTATCATGTCTTTAAACTTTAAAAAAAATGCTTTGAACATTTTTATGTTATCTAATGAGAAATAAAATAAAACCATTCGAAGAATTTCTTTGCCTCAAAAAGTGCTTCTTGAAATGGATTTCTTTTGTTGAAACTTCGAAATCTGATTTATTCAAACCATTCAAGAGAACCACTGACGTTAAAACAAATTCCAATTTGATAAAGTTCCAACAGATACCATAACAAACAAAGTAGTTCTTTAGAAAATTTTGAAACTACTTGATATGGAATCATATGGAACAAAGTGAAAAAAAGGATACTTTGGGTGAAACCCAAGACCGCTAATTGTCTCAATCCATGTTTGTCTGATGACTATGGACAGGTATGTGAACATGAGTACTTTGGCTCTGAAGTGAAGGGTTTTGTCTTTGATGAGGGTAACGAGTTCTGGAGGAATAGACTCAATTTGAGGTAAGGAGTTTGGAAATGAAAAGGAGGAAGGATTCATCATGCAGATTACGAGAATGGGTTGGATATAAGAAATTTTTGGTCTAGTGAGTAAATATGGAAGAAGATTGGCTTTTCCTTTATATGCCAGAAATTAAAGTCAAAATTTGAAAATCATTCTGCCCTCCTAAGCAATTTAGAATTTGAGATTTGTTTTTGTTTGAATGAGAGCATTTTAGGAAATATGCTGACATGTCCATTTCAACCAAAAAGGTGGAATTGAAATTTTTCGATACCACACTTGATTGTCGAAATTTTTTTGAAAGTGGAATGAGAATGATCCATTTTTGTATCGACAAATATTTTTTACCCCTATATTTTTCCTCCAAGAGAATTGCTGCCCAATATAGATCACTTGCATCAGTTTGCAAGATTCGCTTTCCATCCGTGGGAATAGACAGAGATGAGAGTCCTTCCACTTTCTGCTTAATCTTTCGAACTACTTCTATTTGTTCTGTGGTGGTGCATCTTTCTTTAGCATGTTTTGTAATGATATGATAATGGGAGATACATAATCAATAATGTCTGTCATATAGTTTACAATTCCAAGAAATTGTTGGACCTCATTTTTGGAGAGACCTGTGTTTGCAAATTTCAATTCCCCGAGTCATAAAATGAAAAATGATGACTATATTTGTTAATTTTGTATTTCGTTTGAAACAAGAAAAGTGGAAAAATGCAATTCATTTAAAAAAAAAAAAAAAAATGTGAATGGACATGTAGCCACACAAGATGCAAATAGTTTTTGCTTATTTCTTTTTTGATTTGACAGATCACGTAATGTTATTTTCATTGCGCTCAAATTTCTCCATGTATGCAGATGCTCGGTCGATTTACCCTTATTTAAATAGCACGTCAACAATTTGGAAAATTCTATTTTGCAATCTCTTCACATATTTAGGAAAAAAATTT
The DNA here is from genome assembly GCA_903798355.1 of Fraxinus baroniana. Lineage (NCBI taxonomy): Eukaryota > Viridiplantae > Streptophyta > Magnoliopsida > Lamiales > Oleaceae > Fraxinus > Fraxinus baroniana. The sequence continues at coordinate 3,276 of CAIGRO010194093.1, forward strand.
CTATTTATAAGGTTTCAGGACAAGTGTTTATCACTGGCCAGTTCATTGATACAAACGATATCTAAATACCAAATTGGCTTATGTACTCCCGGCAAAGTGGGAAGATTTCACAGGGTTCAACCTGCAATCAGATTAAGCCCTGCTTCACAAATGAGGTTTTTTGTTTTTGTTTTTTTTTTTTTTTTTTTGGAAAATAAATTTTGGAGTAGTGGCTTTTTGGAAAATATATGGTTAAAAAATTGGATTTATATACAAAATATTTTATTACGAGAATGTGGTTGAAAATGAGTTAGAAAAAAGGGAATTTCGTTTTAATGGCTGTCAAACAGGGGCTAAGCTACCTCCATCCATTTTAGAAAAGTTCTACAAAAGCTTTGAGTTCAACCTGCAGAGGGGAGCTGGATACTGTGAAAAACAAAGTTTCTAATGAAACAGACGTAAATAGAAGCTCCATTAACTGATGAAGAGGTAACAACATGAAATAAGAGGTAAATCAGTTATACGTACCAACAATACACACAACTACAATTCCCACCAGTTTGTTAACCAAATATGGAAATTTAAACAAAAAACAAAAAGCAGTTGAAATGTTGAACTTCAGGGCATGGTCGATGGGGGCAGTAGAAGCCAGGAGAGACGATCGATCAAGTCTTCTAACTTGCCACAGCATTTGGTGGAATAATCTTCCGAATGGATTCTAGGAAGCGCTGAGAATAAAAAGTGGGGTCTACTACGGAGATGGACACTGAATCAAATTGGATGGATTTATATGCATGTTCAATCTTCTTACTTATGTTGTACTCTTGCAATATGTCGATGATACCCAAATACAGGACAACGTCGTACACCTGGTGAAATATATGTGTGTCATCTTTTCCAGGTATATGCTCTGCTCTTGCTGGCATATTCACTCCCAGCTGGATTTGGAGTCTGTTAAGAACCAAGAAACCAAAATGTAAGAAACCAGAGTTTAGATAGAGCTGTTTCGAATCTTCTTAAATTCATTTGCCAGTGTCCTCGAGGCGATGATAGATTTTCTTTCAAAACCGAGTGTTTTAACCTTGTTTATGTAAATGCACAAAAATCCCATTTACGCTTTCAGCTCTTCAACTGATTCTTTTCTTCTTGGCAGCTCTTCAACCTTTTGCCTCTTTAATCCGTTTATGAACTTCTGAACTCTTAAACTTTGTTGCCTAATTTAGCTTATGTGAAAAGATGACTTGAGGATACACCAGTTGTTTTGTCGACAGGATTTCATATCAATGACAACAATGCACTGGTGTTTGCAAGAACGTCAATCAGCAATACTAAGAATTTTTATTGTAAAGTTTCATGGAAATACCTTGCTGTACCAGGAAGGAGAAGATCCACTTCCTCATCTCCAGTTGCAGATGATGCTCGCAAACGGCTACCCCTAACATGGGGTCCCGCAACAACACTATTATCATCACCACCTCGAGGGACCAAAACAAGGCCTTGTGGAGATATATCATCTTCAATAGACTCTGAGGTCGTACAATCAGCAATCGAAAGTAAGAAGCCGCAAAATTTTGAAATACAAGACTCAGCTATAAATAATGTAGGGTCTGTATTATTAATGTTATTGGTTAAATGGACGAGGCCTAGGACTTTGCTTCTTTATTATTTTCAAAACAAGGAGCTTTTGAGATTTCAGAGAAGAATATGACCACGGGGCCTCCTCGTATTTATCCAACTATCTGTTTGTCTCTATAATATGGGATGTGAACCCTACCTTCTGCCACTATACCTAGTCCATCCGCTGACATCTGCTGACTGTAAGACAAACGAGAGCGGAGGTGTTGGGGTGCTCGGTAATGAACACCTAGCAAGAGGCTGTAATCCATAATGTGCTGTGCTTCCAAGAATTTGCTATCTATTTCAATCTGGCTGCATATAATAGAACCAGTGAACATCATAAGTACACAATTAAAAATACTACATGAGAACTTAATGCGAGGTGTTCTTGAAATTAACATCACAAGCACTCAGAAGAATGTCCAGATAAGAAAATGACCCCCTTGTCCATTGCAATTGAGTTAGTTACTTTAGTTAGACTTATTGATATTAAATTACATAATATGGTTACACTTCATTGTAGAATTTGAGTTCCTTATGTTACTGCATGAATGCAACTGAGACCCGCATGTTAAAGTTCTCATTGGAGCTACGTAGATTTTCTGGCATCTAAGACTTTGAATCCTGTCGCAGTCATTACTGCAAATCTATAAGATGTTTCGATGAGGCAAATTACAATCCAAGATGTCGATAAACTTTAACAAATGATGAGTTGGTGAATCGCTGCATTGTTAGTGTGGACAGACAGCTGCATATTGTTAGTATCTACTAAAGGTAATTGAATACAATTACCACTTACTGTAAGAGGGCATCTTGCCAAGAAGGTTCCAAATAAAAGCAGTAGTTTAAATCCAGGTCCTTAAGAATGGTGTTTTCATCGATTTCAACCTTAGCTGCAGAACGTCCTAATGAAGAACCTTTCAAATCGAACCTTCGATGAATCCTTAACTCTGTGCAGAACACATTTCCCATTACCACAAAACGAAACTGCAAAGCAGGAAAAGGTGTATAAATGTTAGCCTATTGTTTGAGAAGGCCAAAGTAAAGTTCATAAAAATACTAAATGCAAAGATGTATTTTCCTGAGACAAGTTCTCCAGGAACAGTAGCATGTATTACCTTTTGACCACTAGAAGGTTTAATCCTGTGAAGACCAAAAAATTTAGTTATGAGTGTGTTCTCATAGGTGCGTACATGGCGATGATAGTCTGGAGTCATTATCAATTTAACAAACATCATGTAGGAAATGACAAAAATAAAGACTACATAACTTCACTAGATTGTATAATAGGTGCAACTGAAAATGGCACCAGTACAATTATAAACATCAATGAGAGAGCAGTACCTGCTATCTGAACTCAATGTTAAGCAACTCGACGTAACAAAGTGAAACAATTGAAAGCTTATGAGGGAAATTGTTATAATTATACTTGCATGCAACTTCCTGACAGAGATGGACATTAGAATACTAACAAGGATCTTCTCTTCCCCATTATAAATATAGAAGACCACCATTTTACTTGGATGGTCACAGATGAGCTCTTTATTTACCCACCTATCGGAGGTCTTAATAATAGTGTTCCACATTTTAATTCTCCAGAGAAGTTATTCTGTTTATACTCGTCCTTTTTGGAAATATATCTGTTAACAGTTCCATTGTTAACTCTATTTTGATCCTCCTTGTAGACNACCTATCGGAGGTCTTAATAATAGTGTTCCACATTTTAATTCTCCAGAGAAGTTATTCTGTTTATACTCGTCCTTTTTGGAAATATATCTGTTAACAGTTCCATTGTTAACTCTATTTTGATCCTCCTTGTAGACATCCGTTTAGGGCACAGCATTTCAAAAAATTAATGACATTTCAGGTAGTTTCTCATGTTCATGATATATTCAAGTGCAAACCCAGTTCTACGCTAAGGCATTTACAAAATCATGTAGCTTGAGCTCAAGTCAAACCCCATAGAGGAGTTCAAAGTTTTACAATCATCCAACTCGGTTTATTCTAATTGAGTTTACTGTTGAATATCGAGCAAAGTTCTAAAAAAATCAAGTGCATGGTAAAGGAGGCTTAGGAACCTAGCATTTCTGAATTGAAAATCAAGTGAATGACATATCCAACAGAGTGAAAATTGTTTTAACAAATCCGTCATGCATCAAGAATATACCCTGGATAAACCACACCCCCAAAAAATGCAATCACCCACAAAAAGAAGTCAGCATTTAAAAAATTCCAGACAAGAACTAGAAAGCAATGAAACCAAAGCAGGCCAGCGGGAAAAGTCTAGTTCTAAAAATCAAACCTTAACTTCAGATTTTCGAAGTGTCTTGATCATGAAACGATCATCTTGAGACAGGAAAAAGACGCTACCACTTTTCCCAGGAGAAGAAAGTTCCCTGAGAGCGTCATTTCCACATATGGACATCATGTAGTCAGCAGCATCAATCTTAAACATCTCTCTCAGATTCCTGCAAGAAAAAAAAAATAAAAAATAAAAAATAAAAAAAAAAGCCCCTTTGAGCTTCAGAAAGAATGCATATCAAAATTTAAAATGAAAAATTAATACTATTCTATGTCAACAGTCGTACTTTTAAGATGCCAGGATGAAAAGGGAAAGTGAAAATCAGGAGAAAAAAGAGGCCAAAAAGTGATCCAAGTGACGTAATATTGATAAAAACAATGTACTTATTTTCCATTTTACCCATGCAAAGAACAATGAAACAGTGAAACCACTCCAATATTGTTTTAGGTTGTGAAGAATTCATCAAGTACGACAGTTACTGTAAATAAGAATGGGAAAGGTATATCTAAGACAATCATATGTCTAAACAATGTACTCAATGAATGAAGAAAATGACAATATTACAAATGAAGCTACTCCAAGATTGTTTTCAGACAGCTTGTAGATAAAAATGCAATCAAAAGGAAAGAGAAAACACATATACGATAGAAAAATAGAACACTTCATAAGCATAAAACTTTCTTACAACAACAAATAAGCAAGGAAATCACATCACTGATACAGAAATGAGGAAGAATTTACTACTGGACGAAAAAGAAAGTCACACCAAACCTGAAAACCATTGGGCAATAATCTTTCCACCTGAAATCCTCCGACTGATGTGGAGGCGTCAGTTGTGACCCTTCTTTAGGAAAATTCATCCAAAAGCTGGCACGAGGACCAAAATCAGTAGCCCTTACTTCTCGGCTTTGTATGGGAGTAATTTTCCCCACAGTATATCTGCCCAAATTTTAATAACTGAGTGCTTGGAATTTTTATACAAGATGAAGGAAAAGGTCAATATGATCCAAACTGATGCGCAACTTTAATTAGCAAATATGGATCATCCCAAGAAATTACATAACAGACAAAGAATCAATCATATCCGAATATTTTGGGCTGCATATGCAGGAATCTGTAAGCACATGATTAAACAAAATCGTATTCACCAATGTAAGAGGAACTTTTATCTAATTTATATTCCCACCAAACTTAAAAGATGGAATTTCTTAACAGAATTTCTTGAGTGATTTTGTCCATGTCACAGCTCAGTATATACTTTCACAAGGTATTCTTCAATGCACTAAGAAAATTGTATATTTGTTAATGACAGTAATGCTCAGTTATGAGGATCTTGATTATCACGGAATTATTGGTACTCGTGACTAAAAAGCATTATGAGCCCGGAAGGGCTCTCTACACTCTCGACCAACATTTTAGATGATTGAATATGGCATCACAACTGGGCTTTGGGAAGTTAAGGACAAGTCGCATTATCTCAATTTTATTAACAACCATTTTCTCCTCAGTTTGATCCCAAGCCACTTGGTAGCTTCTGTTCCTTGTCTTGCCATAGTTACATCTTGCTCTCAGTTTAACTCACAACATGCAAGTAGAGATTACAAGTGCAGGGAGTGGTAGAGCTTCTTTTGGTAAAATATCAACTACCAAACTAGCATATAAGCCTTTTGAAGCAGTCCACTTATTTCTGTTATGACTTGGATCTGTTATCAAATGCTCCACTCCATTTGTGAAAGACCATTTGATTTCAATCCCGGAACACAAACGGAGATTCTTCTTTCATAATAATGCTGTCAGATATTTTAACAATTGGCTCTCCAAATAAGGAAAGTAAAAGGGATACATTCCCACCGACAACACACTGTTAAGAAATTTCCAGGCAGTCAATTTAAATAGAATTCACAGATGTATGAAGACAAATTTTTTTTATTTTTTTGGTAGAACATCTACACAGTTTTCAGATATGAATTAAAAATAATAACCCACTAGAAAATTTAGATGACATTTTAATGAAAATAACAAATAACGAAAATATCCACATATTCGAACAGATGCAGGATCTAATTAGAATGAATATATGAAAAATAAGAAATGAAAGAACCGCCAGAGTAGATGATGAAGCAATCTGCACTGGTCAAGAAAGTCCACGTACCTGATCCCAAGCTGTAGACTTAGCATCAAATCATAACTCCTATGGCCTTTAATAATTTGTTCTCCTGGCCTTTTAATCTCCCTTGCAAGTTTCTTTTGCCTCCTTTTTGCTCTTCTGGATGATGGTGAAAAACGATTGCTTAATACAAGCTCGCTGATTAGGACACCTTGCATGTATTCTCTTTCCAAGATTGGAGGGTTTATGTCATCCTCATTGTCTCCACCTTCTAAGACAGACTCGGATATGCTAGAAAAATCATGTCCAATAACTTTCTCAATGGATACTTCTAGACTCCAGCGTCTTTCCAGAGAAACATTTGTTGTGCGAGATTGCTCAATATTTAATAAGTTTCCCTTAGAGATCTTATCAGATGGATTCCGGAGAGAACCTTGGTTTCCACCAACCTTGACATCTTCCATACCTACCGATGAAGCATGATGAATATGGGAAACTTGATTCTGTTTTCTCAAATCTGGAAGCAACCCTCGTTTTCTCAAAGCATAGAGGTATAATTGCTGGACAGCCGGAAGCCTGCTTCCGTTTGGATAGAATGTTCCTTTTCCATCCTTTAGGCCCCGGGTCCAAGTTCCAACATAGTAGTCACCATTGCTCCACGTGTATATTCCAAATCCATGCATTACGCCGTTTGACCAGCTTCCTTCAAAAGAGTCTCCATTGGTCCAAGTAATAGTTCCCTTGCCTGACATCTTTCCCCCCTTCATATTACCCAAATACAAATTTCCATTAGCCCATGTATACTTACCAGGTCCTTCCGGGGTTCCCTGAATCCATGAACCTTCAAATACATCTCCATTAGGAAATATTTGATATCCCAAACCATGTTTGACATTTAACCTCCACCGACCCTTATAGTTCATATTGTCAGGTCTAGTATATGTTCCAGTGCCATCCATATAATCACTTGAAAATTCACCTTCATAAAGAGCACCGGATGGCCATAGAAGTTTTCCATATCCATTCCTCATCCCGTATCTCCACTCACCCTCATACTTGCAACCACTTGACCATACATAGCTCCCTGATCCCTCAGGTATATTGCCCAGTAGGGATCCAGAATAAGATTCCCCATTGGGTAATTTGATCTCTCCCAATCTGAAGCCAGTAGTTTCAGAAGAAGGACGACTAATCTCCCCATTTAATTCAGTGCAGTACCCTATGTCATTGGATAATGTGGTATCAAGAGATCTTGTTCTATCTGATAATGATGGTACCTTTTCAACACCATTAACGACGAACACAGGGCCAGACATGCATAATGTCAAAAAGTTTTCAGTTCCAAGAACAAATGGAAATCACCTGAATGTCCGCATGAGGTAGAAAAATCTAGATTTCCTGTCTTCAATCCTTTGGAAGTAGACATAAACATCACCAGTTATGTCTATTGGGCATAAAAGCTCAATAGCAAAACACAAAATTTAACAAAAGCCACGTGCTCCAGGAGATGGATTGTTCACTTACCTGTAGGTCAAATAAAATTTTATGATGATTCGCTAAAAAACTGATCCGAATTGTTTACAACAAAAAGGAATGGAGAAATAGAGGGGATGAAAATGACTGCTAGCATGACAGAACATGGATAATAAAAGAAGCTATCAAAATCCCAATTATAACGTCATAATCAGAAGGCATTAATATCACATTTGAAGATAACTGAGAGCAAATATCTGTTCTCAATGTATGTGTACAGTAAGAGAAAAAAGAGCTTTAGATGGCCAAAAGATCTCTATTAGTTGATTTCAACGTACATTTGAAAGAATACAAGCGTCTAATATTATCTAGAGACATATTAGCTAATTATAAATAAATGTTACTGCAACTTCACATAAAACTTGAGCACGACATGCAAAAGTGGATCCCGACATGGCAAGGTGAAGGACTTATAGGGTAAAAATGACAAATCATGTTGAAGGCCTCGGCTCAGCATAGGAGCAATGTGGGACTAAGTAATAGTAAACTGAGCAAATGACAAGAGAAGACCAAAGGGTCCAGACTAGACCAAATAAAAAGCAGCTTAACAGCAACATCTTTCATCCAGCAAATCTGATCCAGTCAAACAGACACTCAGCTTGAACTCAGCATGTGCGGAAGGAAGGGAATTAGTTTGACAATGGACAGGCCAAAGCTCGACTAACAAAAAGGAACAAGTTTCCAGGAAAGCACGTCTCGAAGGAACAAGTTTTTTAAGGAAGGCTGAACCTGCATTTTATAAATCCCAATTAAAGGGCAACAATTCCCTTTGAATTTCAATTAAGGCAATGGTTCTCCTCTTCCATCTATACACCCCCAAAGCCCAAAGGCCATCCATTCCCTCCATTGGTAACCAACTGCCAAAAGACAAGAAGGGTATATTTAAAAATCCTCTTCATATTCACTACTAACAACATTTTAGCATGACCATTGAAGAATCGACAGCTCCACCTCTCTTCGGCTGTCGTGCAAACTAAACAATGTCTATTTTGCAGCCATCCAGATGAAAACGACTAGATTCCTCTCCCAATGTGGGGGACAGATTAGGCAGAAATTTTCGAGCGTCAACAACTGTTATATATTTTAAGAAAAAAGTGTCCCAAGTTTCAAAAAGAAAAACGAAAGACTGAAAATCAATAAAAAGAACAAAAGGGCAATGAAATGAAATGAAATCAAACAACTATAGTTTAATGATCTTGCAAAGTTAACGTCTGCTTGACAGGTTTCCTGTCTCCCTTTCCTGCAAAATTTAAGTGAAGAAAACAATGTGATAATTAAGATAAAACTCTTGTTCCTGTACGTTTACTCCACGTCAAGCTACAAAAGACCATACTAGAGATTGATACGGACCCCAAACTAAATTAAACAGACAGCTGACAAAAATTACACACGACCTAAAAGCAAAAAACCCAACATTCATCTTCCTATTGTTTCCTTCCAAAATTAATTTTTTTCCAAAAATAATAAAAAAATATACATACATACATATATATATATATACACACATATGAATATATATATATATACAGGTTACCTTGAATATCCAAAGAGTCAAACCAAAAGCTGAAGAACAGAGTTGGAATGAGAGGATTTCCTTTTTCAGTTAATTTTGTGTTATATGATTCGATTCTGCTAAAAGGAGAAATGAAAAATCCAAGCGAAACGAATCCCAAAGAACTAAAATGTGACTCAACTGAAACCTTTCCACCTTCAAAATATTAATTTTTTATGCAATTTGTAACATATTATTCAAGCCAACTGCCGTTATATATGGTCATGTGGGTGTTAATTAATAAGAATAATTATCTTCTGTATATTATTCAGAATGGAGCAGGACAGCAGGTGATGTGCAATTTTGGCCTTCTCAAGAATTGTGGACCACCTTTTATTGACTCACATTTCTTTTTT
>CAIGRO010194095.1:0-26249 GCA_903798355.1 Fraxinus baroniana
TCACCTATCATCATTTCAAGTGTTTCAAGTTTAATGTAACTAACACTTAAGACAAATAATTTATTTATTTATTTATTTATATTTATGCTCTATACTATGACACGTGCATTGCACGTGCGCCTTACTAGTACTTTGTAAAGGATGCTGGAGCCCATTGTAGCCAAGTGTGAGGTTAAGCTTCGAAAATTCAGTAATATTCCTAAATTTTCTTAAACATTTGATAGAAAAGGCACATCGTGTGCTAGTTTTATTAAAAAGAGAGACGGAGGATGTCCATATCCTAATCCGTTCAGATTACCAAAGCAGATTATCTAGTCGCTATGGGAGGACGGTATTTCTGTGGCACCAAAGGGAGTAAGAATTTAGTGGCCAACTCTGCATCACGAGGTGGAAAGACCTGTCAAAAAGTCAGCTCAAAACCTGATTTGGATACAAATATAATTATATAAAGATGGAGTAGTACTGATATATTTCCTTGCATGCATCCATAAACCAATTATGAGTACAGCCAACATCCACAATCCTTTTGTAATGTGAAGATAAGCTTTTAGAGTCCATAAAATAAATGGAGATCTTTCAGAGTAAAAAGTGAATCGGCATTAGAGCTAAACCTTGCAGACAGCATTTTAAATAATATCTCCATGAGCAAAAAAGATCTGAAATAAATTATAATTGATTGGAGTTCTTATCCGTCTAAAACTGTAGCATTGACAACAGATATTGATAAAGCAAGTATTTGAAATCTGCCATTTGTTGACACCACATTAGGAAGCTTTATCAAAAGCCAATTTATGAAGGTCAAGATGATTGATGAAAACTACAAGATACCAAAATCCCAGATCAATATCCTGTTAACTACACTCGTCCCTTCTGCAGAGACCTCTTCTTCATCTCCCCTTATGGAGAACATAGGACCGGACTGCATTTTGCTCAAGTCACCATTGTTTGTCTCCTGTTCTTTTCCCTACTGCGGTGGACAACCCTGCAAGACTGCTGACCCCGCTGTTGGACCAAAATTCAATATGGTGAACAGTTTAAAAGTTGTTTTCAAATCGTTGAGAGAGCTTACCTGCTGCTTGTGGTCTACTTTTCTTCCTCTTCAAACTTGCAACGAGGATCCTATGGCTGGGATGGAGGTAGTGATGGAACTATAAATGGAGGAATTATGCAGGTGTCTTCCCCATATAACACGTGAACAGATTGCGCAATTGCAGATACAGTTGATGGCATGACAGGTTCAGTGGCTTCACCAGGTCCACTTACTGCTTCTCGAAGCCAATGGGGCAACGTGTCTTTTGGATGACTGCATCTAGTGACCTTTTCCTTTCCCTTTGATTGATAAAATCTTTGATCGTTCTCAAAATTGGCAGAGGGAGCAGAATTGGCAGGCTCTTCATTTCCCATATGAAATAATGTTGATGATTTATCAAGGCCTTGCAATATCCCCAATTTAGTAGCATTTTCCTGGTTCTCCTTTTTCTGTAATTTAGAGCTCTCTGAACAACTTAGACCCAGAGAAACCAAGCCACTAGATCCCAATGAATTCAGCTGAAATGATGAATCTGTATGCATGCCTGCAGAAGTGTCTGATCTGTCCGAAGCACCTGACGGGAAGGCTCGGAAGAAGGTTGTGTGAAACTTGTTGACATCCCAGGTTGGAAGAAGTGGAACCAGCTCACTGCGTAAACCAAGTCGATCGGCATATTCCAAATGTGGCTTGCTGGATGGTAGACCACCAAGACCCAATTTCATGTCCATCGAGTGGGTTGGAAATTTCAATAGCTCATTATATTTACCTCCGTGCAATGTCCGTGCCATCATTCCATCAGAGATCCCAGCATACGAGGCAGAATTTGCTGAGTTTGGTGGCCAAAGAGACTTTGGTACTGGAACTTCAGGCCCATCCAAGATTTTAAGTTGTTCTTCCTCCCATTTTGTTGACAAATCTTCAGCAGTTTTTACCTTGGAAAACTTTAACCTTGGATTTCGTAGAATTGCCTCCCAGTTACCCTTTCCATGCCTCCGAATGCCAATCCACAAGTTATCAAGCTCATCTTCAGACCAAATATCTCCCTTTGATTTCTTTTTGTTCAGACTGCTCAGTCCATATCCAGATCTCAACATAATTTTCTCAAGAACCTCCCTGTGGTTTTCATGAAGTGTTGTAGATGGATTAGGCATCTTACCTGAGCCCAATGCTGAATGATTCTTCTGTTCTTGCTGATTATATTTGGGTGCATCTGGAGGATATTTAAGCTTTGGCAATGATGGCAGTGCAGGAAGCTTACCATTCAGATTTGAAACTCTTGATCCCAGTGACAGGATTGGCAACAAATCAGTTGTTGAATTCAGGAAATTTGCACTAGGAAGTGGATATTGCAGCAATTTGTCATCAAATGGTAATTTCTGCAACAGTGTCTTTTCATGATGATTAAAGTAAGTACCACCAAAATTTCTCAAATGTTCCGCAGGGCATTTTCCTTTCAGGATGTCCAGAAGCTGCTGCGAATAAAACATAATTAGACAAGTCATACGACTGGGCATGAGAGAAAGAGAGAGAGAGAGAGAGAGAGAGAGCATACTGGATTAAAGGGCAGATCAGGGACATCACTCTTCTGCTGCGACTGAGAAGTGCATGATGAAAGATCCGGTAATTTGAACCTGGATGGGATTGACTCATTTCCTTTAATCGTCATCTCATTCGAGGAGCCATTGCTAGTAGGGAAGGAGAACTCAAGTCCTGGACGTTTCTTGCACTGTCTTTGGTATGATCTTGAAAATTTCCTGTGCACCGGCATCATTTGGTTGACATTAGGAGCACATAGTCCTAAAACTGGAATCAGGTTGTCACTTAATGAGTACACAGTGCTTGTGCCCTCTAAATGCTCATTTGACAGAGGAACTTCCGCAATATGTTGGTCAACAGGTATAACAGGAAGTTTCAGAAAAGCGTTGGATTTCTGCTGTGATGTCTTCCCCAACTTCAAGGACGAGCCAATCTTGTTATCTAGTCCTGCTGTTGGAACATGATCTTTGAAGTCAATTGCTGAAAATTTCTCTTCAACGGGAATTGATGCAGTCAATTGAGTCTCTGCTTGAGCACTGGGTGGTGGCAGCTGAGAAAGCGACTCTGGTCCAGAACGATGTTCAATGGGAGCAGATGATTTAGTTGCATTTCTCTTAGCTAATCGTTTTTTCTGTCTAGCACGGAGTTTAGCACTGTTGAAAGATGAACAGGTCAGCAACCTTAAAATATAAGTTTATACATTGGTGTTTGGAGCCCTATATATGTGTGCACATCGGGGTGCATCGTGTGTGCATAATGCGTGCATAGTGTGTGCATGCATCTGTTGTGCGTGAACTAAATCAGACTATCAGATCTTTCAAATGTCAAAGTAACAAGAACATAAGGGGGTTGATTTTTCTGAAATGAAACACACTATTTTGATTTAAAAGCTCGCCCAGCCAAAGTGTACTCCCGTACAGGCTCTCGTTCTGGCTCTCGTTCCTCTTCTGCACCACTCTGTCATAACAAATGTTAAGAATATTGCTGAGAATGAGCTAGATATAGTCTCAAAGCTACACAATTCAGTTTGTAGAACATCGAACAAATATCTTATGGAAGGTGAGGCTAAGGGACAATGGAAATAGAGAAATGGCAGTCAGATAATTGGTACCTACAGAGGCAACTATAACAGAGATTTTCTATGTGCCCACCACTAGTTGGTTACAATAACGAATCTTTATAAAGGACAACCGCTACACTAGAACAGAAAACTAGCAAGAGAAGCAACAGCTTAGCTTCATATACAAATCAAGCTCAAGTTTAGAGTCACTGGAGCAAAGCAAATGCAGTGTCCAACAGGCACATCCGTGAAATCACAAATATGCCCATATCAAATCCAATTTTAAACAAAGCATGGCCTGAGAGAAATTTTTAATCTATGAGATCAGGACTATAATGTCTAAGCAAATAAAGCATCTAAATGTAGCATTTTAAATTCAAAACTTTGATACAGATATTTAAAGAGTTTGGCCATATGCAGTAAAAACCAATAATTAACACGCGTCTCTAACAGAGAGAGAGGAACGAGGGAGGGATGAAACCAGTACTTCACTCTGTGTTCCACTGGGGTGTGCCACGTATGCTTCCCTGTAAGAAACGACTTTTCTCCGACGTTTCCCTCGACCAAGAGCTGCTTCTTCTTTACATTGGTATTTCTCCCATCTGCAAATCAAAATGAGCAGGTTGCATTATTGAAAAGACTCAAAGCTTTCTTATGTTTATTACAGGCTGATGAATCGTATACACATTTACAAAATAGATTTCAATCTGATGTATAGGTTTTTTCTGGAAGGTTATTTATTCTCCTCTTGTTCTTGTTCTATAAGGATATTTGCCAATTTTCTACCTTCACGTGAATATTTCTTCTAGGTTCAGTAACATCAGGTTCTTAATTATCAGATGTGGAACATTAAAGCTGCTTCAAGTCTTAACTCTTACCTAAATCGCAGAAGCCTGTCCCATTCATTTTCTTCATTATTGCAAACCAAATTATCATCCTTCTTTTCAGAACTCTGTGCACATGTCTCGCTAGTTGCTTCAGGAAACGATGCTGTTTCATCTTTGTCTTCCGTTGGTTCATCATTAAATTCTGGCCACTGATTGAAAGGATAAGGTAGCGAAAAGAGTGAGATAATGAGGAAGTATTAAGTTGAGTTAGTGGACATTGTTTGAAACGATCTACTAAAGAAAAACTGTTCAATTTGAAGAGGATGAAGTAATTCAAGATCTATATAGAAAAATCTGGGATGTATTGTCCCAAAAATTTAGTTAAGAATAAATGAACCTTTTTTTAAGAAAAATATAAGCATCGACTCTATGTTGTGCTAAAAATTGAAGGGCGTGTAATCAATAGTAAAATAACACCAGAATTGCTGATACCTTCACTAAACCAAGCATGTCATTCTATTCTTGACTCTGCAGGGTCCGGTGAATCAGATTCAAGGTTTGAGCGGTCAAGCAAAGAGGAGGGAGTAATTCATAATCCATACTAGAAAAATATGGGAAGGATTGCCCCAAAAATTCAGTTAAGAATAGAGGAACTTCTTTTTTTTTCAAGAAAAAAAAAATAAACATTGAATCTATGTTGTGCTAAAAGTGGAAGGACGTGTAATCAATTATAATATGATGGCAGAGATGATGATACCTTCACTGAACCAAGCATGTCATTCTCTAATTCTGACTCATCAGTATCCGGTGAATCAGATTCAAGGTTTGAGCGGTCAAGCAATTTCAAAATCGAATTTTCATCCCACACAATCTTGTTACTAACATCTGTACATTTATCTTGGTAGAAATCCCCAAGGCCACCAGTCCTCTTATGCTTAGTCTCTACCTCTGTAATTGTTTTATCGTTATTGATGTGCTTTTCACCATCTTTTCCAGGCAAGCCAGGAAATTCATTAAAAATTTCTTTGGTTCCCCATCTTAGGATACTTTCCACCTCCTTTGGTGACCCAGACTTGTTCACAAAAAGTTGATCAAGGATAAGTTTCTTCTTTGTCAGCTGCAAGATGCGTTCTTCAACACTAGCACGCACAAAGAACCTATATACGAGAAGTCTGTTCGATTGTCCAATTCGATGTGCCCGATTCATGGCTTGGATATCTGCATGTGGGTTGTAGTCAGAATCGTAGATAATGACAGTATCGGCAGTAGCCAGGTTGATACCAAGACCACAAGATCGTGTTGATAGAAGGAAGACAAATCGGCTCCTATCTTGGTTAAAACGTGCAATTGCTTCTCGACGAACTGTCACAGAAACAGAACCATCAACTCTCTCATATGTCTCTGGCCCAAATTCAATGTTCAAATAATCCTCAAGGATATCAAGTAACTTGGTCGACTGTGAAAATATAAGGACTCTATGACCTTCTTTATATAAAATTGTAAGCATAGAATGCAGCAGAGTCAGTTTGGCTGAAGCCTTAATCCGCATTTCATGAAGGAATTCCTCGGATCCAGTATCAGGCTCGGTGCCTGGTATGAGATAAGGATGGTTGCAAATATTCCTCAATTGCGCCACAACATTTAACATCGATTTCACTGGTTCTCTGTTCCCTATATTGCGTAATATCTGATAATTCTTTGTAAGCACTGACCGATAGTATTCTGCCTGTATAGATGACAACTCAACAGGAACCATTCTTTCAGTCTTAGGGGGGATATTCTTCATGGTATCCTTTTTAAGCCTACGAAGCATGTGCGGAGAAACACGTTTCTTTAGTTCCTCTATCTTTTCTGCAGTTGTGAGATCATTAAACTTATCCTCAAATGAAGAGAGAGAAGGAAATGAAGCTGGCAGCAAAAAGTTTAGCAGATTATACAGCTCCCCTATGTTGTTTTGAAGAGGAGTGCCAGTCAACAATACACGTTGTTGGAATGAACATGTATTTAGCAACCCAAAAAGTATGCTCCTCGCATTTTTCAAACGATGCCCCTCGTCAACCACAAGAACTTCCCAAGGAACTCCACGAAGATAAGACGAATCCGCAATAACCATTTCATAAGTAGTAAGAAGAACATTGAACCTGTAAGCAGATGTTTTTGTACTTGACGAACAAGGATCACTGGCATTCCATTCGTATTGGCGAATTATGGTTCTAGCCCTTGCACTCCCATGATATTCCACGACATTGAGGTTAGGAGCCCACTGTGCAAACTCTGCCATCCAGTTAGGCATTGTGGATAAAGGAACCAACACTAGACAAGGTAGTGTAGCTTTAAACTCAAAATATAGTGATGATATAAAAGCACAAGCTGATACTGTTTTCCCAAGCCCCATTTCATCAGCAAGTATGACATTTTTTGAGTTATTCCAGCATCCCCGCAACCAATTTAATGCTTCAAGCTGATGTGGAAACAAAGAACCTCCTACTAGCTCCTTAGGCTGCTCAGTGAGAGTAATTACCTCACTTTGTCGGGAGTCACCCTTCCTCCGCAGTGCGTCATGTTTAGCGGCATCATTCTGTATAGATTGGCGTTCAAACTGATAGAACAAATCAACCAAGTGCGGTGAGTTAGCAATTACAGGTTCATCCATTTTTTCCCAAGTGCATTCATCATAGGGAACATCTGTCCACTTTACATACACTTCAGTAGAACCGTCTTCAGAGGACCGAATATCAATCACTCGCTGAGGCACCTTCCACCGTTTGTTACAGAAATTCATTGTTGATGTCCCATATTTCGCCTTATAATTGTCCAGCTTCCTTTTAGCCAGAACTTTCAGTTCAGATTCAGGAACCCAACTGTTATGGATATGAGATTTTCCCATCCACTTGACCAAGAAGTCATATGTCACATTCAATCCATTAGAGAATCCAGATTCAGTCGTGCAGGACTCATTAACTTTCTTTTCAGGAGAACCATTCATTCTCATCTCTGTTTCAATCTCATTTGGGCTTCCAATCTCATCAGAGATGTGTGTTCGACGGTTTCCTTCTTTACATTCTTTGGTCACTGATCTTCGGTGCACTTGTAGCTTATCTGTAATTATATCATCTTTTATGTTCTTTCCCCCATCAGAACAGCCAGCGACATCCTTAGATCCCCAGTCAGAGTTTCCTCCACCAACCACATATGAGGGCATTTCCCATTCGGGACTTAAACCAGATAGTTTGACTTGATCTTCTACTACTACTGAATCCTCAGAAGGCAGGTCATTTTCATCCATGACAAGGATGTTACGAGAAGAATTTGCATTATCACTTTGCACTCTACAACCCAAAACTCGATCAACCTGCAGTTCAAAAATAGAAAATATGTAAGCTATGGAAAATATGTAAACTCAATCAACCTGCAGTTGCAATATGAAGATTACATTCTCCTCTTCCCCCTCCCTTACTTTCAGAAGCAAAGAGCTCTACAAAATGCAGAATTTAGATACTTGAGGAAAAGTACTTATTGTCAGAAACTAGAAAGCAACCACAAAGAAAAAGACTGTGATATATTGGAACCTAGATCGTACTTACAAGTGATTGGGTCTCAGAAAATAATATATTATAAGACTTCTCCCAAAGCATCAATCTCATGAACTGTTCCAATATCCTTTAAAATTATTACAGTCCCTGTTCAAATCAACAATCAGTCTATTCTTCTTACTATATCTAAGTGGATATTTGCTAGCAATAAATTTTGTCATCATTGATCATCGAAATATCTGGTGCAGACACACACCTTTGAAATTCTATCTGAACATTAGAGAAGTAAGGGACAGGTGAGGGGATATTAATTATTTGAATCTTAGTGCAAAACTACAGTCTATCGACCTAAGTTCTTTCAGCCGGTCACAGTGACCCACTGAAGGGAGAGGACGACACAGAAGTAGGTGTTGGTTTAAGGTCAGTTAAGAAATTAAATGAATTGATTTTAACAGGTATGTTTTCAAACATCAGATGACGAAGGAATATACCTGGCAAAAGGAAAATTACTTGGACTTGAATAAGCAACAAAAGAAAAGAGACCATGTCAGAAGGAAAATACATACCTTGTCTTTTAGTTGGATACCAACAGTATCTTTCTCAACTTCCTTTTTTGATGAAGTCTCTTTTGCCACTTCCTTTCTTGATGGAGTCGTACAAGCCCTGTCGTCAACTATTTTATTTTTTCCTTGTGTTTTGAAAGTTCTTGAGTGTTTAGCCTTCGCTTTTGACACACCCTTGCTCAAATTATCTGCAGCAGATTTGTCCTTGTTAGTCTTGTGCTTCTTTTCACTAGCATGGGTGGAAACCTTATGCTTTCTTTTTCTAACTTCCCGCATGGCAGCTTCCAATGCGACTTCAAATTCATCAATGTGTTCATTTTTATGAGACACATTGGCCATTCTCCCAGAAGCATCCTCATTTGTATTTAAATTTTGTATCTTCGATAATGACAACATTTCCTTAGCAGGAGCACTAGACTTCTCCTCCGAAATATGTGTCATAGACACATCCAGTTTCCTATTGACTCTGACATATGATGAACTGCGCTCCACAGAGCCATCCTGCACCAGACGACAGGGTTCTGTACAGGGGGATACATGACCGGAGGAACTGTCCGCCTTTTCAACTGATTGGGCACAAGAAGATAAGGAAATTTTTCTGTTGTCAGAAGATCTTCTTTTCTCAGGAATGGAGCTTTCGAACACCTCAGTTACCTTATTAGTTCGAGATGATTCCTTTTCAGTTTTTGATCTTTGAACGATAAGTTCTGTCCCTGCTCGTTCTGAGACAGGATCCTGATTCATAGGCTCTAAAGACGTACTTTTCTGACAACAGTTTGGGCATTCCCACTTCCCTGGTGGAACATGCTAGAGATAACAAAATGAATAAAAAAGATTGTGTTAAAGCATGAAAACAAACAAATAGAATGATTGGGAAACAGGTTATCCTTAATTATCAATAAGATAAACATACCTTCAGAGGAGGATTCAAACACTGAAGATGATAGGTTTGGGGACAGCTTTCACAACAAAGCAAATTTCCCCCAAGATTACAGACCATACATTCGAAATAATACTGGAGAAAGAAACCAAGCACAAGTCATGGACAGCTCATAGGGCTTATGTCACTATTCTAGCACTAATGTTCAAATACTTTATATCGGTTCACAGGTTCAAACATCGCTATTCCAGAGCAAAGTTCAAATATTTATTGATCAATTTTTTCGCAAAAGACGACAATTGAACTTACGTAATAAAAGTATAATAAATAGATGTACAGATTTCTTTGCCAAGAAGAACTGTGTGGGGTTACAATTCATGCATGCATAGCTTCTTTTTTAAAACATTTTTCTTGTCATACTGAATAAACCTCTCATGTATACTTCACATTCTTCTCTTCATGAGATTTGTTCCAACCACAAGATATGAAAGAAAAGAATAAGATAGCTCACCCCATCATCTCCTAGTCTTTTTCCAGGATGATCTAGAGCAACATCGTCTTTTGGACCACATTTTGATGACATGGATGGTGAAGGTTCTTCTACAGGTTTGGACTTGTTTTCTCTGCCACTGGATTTATCTGTACCATCAGGAAGTGTTCTTTGCTTTCGTTTCAAGACCCACTTTCCAGTAAGCATTTTACTAGTTGTTGAACTGAGCCCTTCATTGGTAGACATCAAGTAGTGCACTTATGAACTGTAATGAAGAAAGGAATGTTGTGTCAAAAACAAAATCTAGCATTTTTGACATTTACATTTTTTCTTTGAAGAAAAGTTGAGGAGACAAGCCCAGAAATAGAACGGCATACAGTACTTAATCTAATCTGTTACTGTATCAAAATCAGATTCAGTACTTGGGAAAAAATGAATGCATTGTAAGCAGCAAAAAGTTTGTACCCAATTTTATGTAACCTTGATTGCCTCTTTTAGGCATGCTGAAATACAAGGAAGAAATTTAGGTAACAGTATGCATCATATTTGAACAAAACCTGCACACCACATATGCTTGAACCACATTTATTTACTCCTTTATTTTAAGTAATAAAATTTGATTTCTAGATGAATGTTGATTGAACATAAAATACAAAAGTACGTTACCATACTTGATATTTCTATTACCTTCATAAATTGCACAGTTCTATTTAAGAAGTTAGCTACAAACTTTGAACAATTAAAAGTACATAAATATTTAGAAGGGCTTTCGTTTCTTGATGTTCATGGCCTCTGATGAATTTAGCAAAAAGATTTTTCAGACAATCAACGATGAATCTCCAGTGTGTACGTTACAATATTATGAGCTTAGATTTTAAACCACTGAATAAATGGGAAACAAATCAATCAAGAAACAAAGTAGCGTTCCTTTCACCATGGATGTCTCAATCCAAAAACAATTGACAAGAAAAACATGCAGCATGCCTCCATCACATTATTAAACCAACATCAACATAAGCAAAATTTATGAAGTGCGGGTCAAACTAGTCCAACGTGTTAGCAGATTAAAAAATGCAAAGAAGATCTAATGTGATTCTCAGAGCAAAATAAGGAGCAGTCTCTACATGCAACACATATTAGCACGGATACGACCTGAAATTGATTTATTAGAAACCAGTACCGTGTCTAGAAATGGTTTTTTTCAAAATTATGTTACGAAAAGCATGACATCTGAAGAATTGGATTTTCAAATGAAGGAAACATCAGAAAACAAGATCGTTACTGATTATTAGAAAGAACTGATCCACGAAGGGTTTTCTTAATGAAACTTATATTTACTTGACAGTCACGCAAGCATAGCACTAGGGTTCAAATAATTAGAAAGTGCACCATTTATCTAGAATGCTAAGAACAGCACATCATCTTTTTGTCTTTTTCTTTAGCGGTGTAGTCACCGAGAGTATACACCTTATTCTAACTAATTGATGCATTTTCTTTAATTATTCAGAAGCAATAAATATGTTATTGTAACTGTTCGACGTTTGAGTAAGCCTGACAAGCCTTGCAATAACTAAATAGAATGGTAAACTTGTATTTCACCACAGATTCCTTATGCTCAGTATGTGGTATACCTTCTCTAACTTATTTCTCCTAATCTTATATGCTCTTCTCTATCTTTTCTTTAAGTGGCGCACATCTTATATATGCTCTTCTTTATCTTTTCCCTTTTTCAGATCGGTTGCTTCAGGTGTTATATCTTAGCAAGTTAAATTCTCAACACAAGCGATGGGATTTTAAAACCTACATTAATTTATACCCATATATCCAAAAACTTTAGCCGCCAGTAATAAATTATGGCATTCTTAAATTCCAAATGCAAGACAGCATCAAGAATTTGAAAGCGTATAACCAACCAACCAAAGCTAAAACATAATTACCTCATTAACCATAATTTAAACATGATTGTAAAATAATCTCTCAATCTTAATTCAGACAAAAAAAAAAAAACAATCAGCAAAAACATATACTAAAAAGCTTAAGGTGCAATGTTGAATTGAATCATAAAAGATTGAAGCAAAACTCATTAACTCCAATCAAAGAAAGAAAACAAGCCCAAAACCTATTTAATCGCACAAACAACATCAAAACTTCAATTCATCCACCACAATCAAGCAAATGCCCACATCATAATGAACAGAAAAACATTCAAGAATCAGCTGAAATAAGGTCAAATCAGCTCAAATTCATCCACCACAATCAACCACTTAAAATATGCACAAACAACAGTACCCCATTTTGAAATTAGTTCATGCCAGCCTTGATTACTGATCAAGCCCAAAAAAAATAATAATAAAAAAATAAAAATCAATCTTGCTCAAGTTTTTTTTGTACATAAACTGATAGTATACCTCAAGCGGTGGGTTGAAGACAAATGAATGAACAGGGGCGGACAATTGAATAAAATAAGCAGCGGTAGAGAGAGAAAGTGAGTGAAGCATTACAATCGTATACGGATTTGCCGGGGTCATAGAGACTTTGGGTGTTACACGCATATACATGCACACGCATTGACATGGCAGCAAGCGGTGTAATGTCGTGGGCATGTATATCCCAGTGTCACCAGGTGGTAGCATGCCACGTGGCACCCTGGATGCATGTCCCCATCTCTCTCTCGTCGTGCTTTCTTCATCTTTTTTCCTGCTTTTTCTTTGCTTTGGTTCAGTCTAAAAATCTTCTCCTCTTCTTGCAATGCAGAGACTCTCAGGTTGCTGGGCTTGATTGATTCTTCCATATATGTATATAATGCAGAATATGTTATTCTATTTCTTAGCCATATCTTTCTCTTTCTAGACTGTACATATTTATATTGTATCTATATTTGCACGTTGTCAATTATATTACCGCCATTAAGTTTGATTTTCAATTTTGATCCTAATCCAGGGCTCAGAAGAGTAGTTTTTACTTACTTTACAGGCAATCTTCTTTTTCTGTTCATTAATTCTTTGTTAAATATAATTATCTGCACACACTTCAAATCTTAATCTTCCATAGGCATAAATTTGAAGGAAAATTGAGAGCATAGAAAATTTACTATTTTAGGGTTTGTTTGAGCCACATTATTTTTTGAAGAATGTATTCTAAGAATAGTAGATTGATAGAAAATGTGTGGTTGAAAAAGAAAGAAAAGTTATTGATGTGATTAAAAATATTATTTTATTAAAAATTGTGTGGTTGAAAATGAATAGAAGAATGAGAATTTTAATGTCTACCAAACATGGGTTTAATGCGAAATAAATTTTTACCTCAATTACTATTTTTTCTATTGTAAAGAGTGAAAATGACAGATTATATTCTCTTTTTGGTTGGGTTCGTGAAATAATAGTAAAAGGTTTCAAAGGAAAAAATGATGTTATCCAAATCCAAAATTTACCTTTACTCCCCATTGCATTGTACACCTTTTTGGTAATGGCATGTGAGTAATTATTTTATCCTTATATAGTTTTTCATTAAACTAAAATACATTTATAATTCAATTACACATCAAAATGACTTGAATATTTCATTGATAATAACAAGAAAAAACTAAAATACCACGTTAAGTTGAGATCGACCTGGCATAAGGGAACATCGGGTCAATTTGACCTCTTATTGATTTCATCAGGATAAAAATTGCACAGTCTTACGACCAAATGTGATATGGAAAAAAAGATGCTTTGATTGCTAACCAATCAAATGCTTCATCTCCTATCTTAACCTATGGGATGAATGCGTATACAAGACGCGCTTACAAGTTGAGTTTTCAAGAACGCGACAAGGTAGATATCGATTGAGCAGAAAAGATAATGAGAATCTTCCTTGTCCTTTCATAGTAAGGACAACAATATACGTTACAATAGTTATATTCCAGAGAATAAAATCTACTTTATTCCTTCAGAGAATCTAGAAATTTGACGGATGCTCAACTTATTTATACGTAAGAAGTTGGTGGCTACGTCAGCATAGAAAACCTCTACATTTACACACATTATTTTTACTAATACTTCAGTAAATGTTGCGTAAAATCCTTAGCCCCTGTTTATTAGGGATTAAAATCTAGATTGCAATTTAAGTTAAAAGTCAATGATTCATTTTAATTATATATTTCATAAATTTTATAATCACATATTTCATTAATTTTTATCAAAATATAAAATAAATTTGAATTTTTGGATTTACGTTTAATATTACTTTATGGAAGAATGTGTGGTTGAAAATAAACATCGAAAATATAAGGGTTAAGGGCAATGTTCTTTTCTTTTCAACTCATCTTTACCCCCCAAGCAATCCTACGTTTGATTTAAGGAAAAATATTTGACAAAAAAGAGATAATTTCACAAATGGTTGTTGAAGTTCAATTGAATTTTCAAATTGGCCGTTAAAATAATTTTTGACCCATTTAGTCACTAGTTGAACTTTATTACATAATTGGTTACTCTATTAGCAACATCCGCTCCAGATTCGACGTAGCTCTATAATTCCATTAAACCTTGAAAATGCCTAATGGTGGTTGTGGCCATGCCGTAGAACTAGACTTCATTAAAAAAAAAATAATAATAATTCTTAAAATAAAAACTTCTAGCCACTGTAAACTCAATCCTATTTTTCGTCATCAATAAACAGTAAAAAAATTGCGGCAAAATTAAAGGCCTAAACGGGAGGGTTCGATCACTTTAACAATCGTTAGTCCACATAGAGGTTTAAAGGCTACTACGTCGGATATAGAATTAATCCATTCATACCGACCATTCGTGAAATTAACTCATGAAAAAACTACTAGTTAGGCCTGGGCAAAAAAAAATCAAAAACCGACCAAATCGATTGACCTGAACCGACTCGGGTCAGTTCGGGTATGTTTTACATAGTTAATTGGTTTGATTTCATTTTAAACAAAATTATGGTGAGTTGGTTCGACTATGGTTTAAAATCTCAAACTACTAGTTAATCGATCCAATCCACTTACACATATTTTCATTTTTCCTTTTAAAAAAAGAAAAGTCAAAATAAAAAACTTAATGATGTTCTCCCGAGAGTGAATGTGTCCAAGTTGCCTCTTTGAGTAGTTTTGTTGAATACTATATAAAAACTTTGTTTTGTAAAGACACTTTCAAGGAATCATTGATATTATTTTATGTCTTTTATAAACATTGTCTTTTGCTTCGGTAGGTAAACCCTTTTTTTTAGTTAATTTTTTCTATATAGCTTGTTTTACTTGTAATAAGCTCGCCTCCTGAAAATGCAAGTTGAGATAATGATTATGGACTTATGGTTATCTATTATTTACAACATTTAATCTTTTTAATTACATGTTATGTCTTGCTTTGTTCATTACAACTTACGTGTTGTAAAAATGCAAGTTAAAATAATAATTTGTATTCTTTGAAAATTGAAATTCTAAAGCTATTTTTAGTTGATATAGGTTGTAACTCAAATAAAAAAAAAATGTATAAATAAAAAACAAAGTTATATGTAATCTAAGTGAACCCAAAATTCGAGGTAATTTTTTTTTTTTTTAAAAAATTCAATTTGGACAAAAGCTCAAACCAACCAATTGAACGGGTTGGTTTAAGAGCCAATTGTGTCAATTTGAGCGAATTTCACCCAAACTAACTCATTTGGTTTTGGTTTCGAATCGAAACCAACTCAAACCAAACCTCGTCCAGACCTAATGTTGGTAAAAGTCATCGATTTTTGAAAATTTTACTACCTTTAAAATGAAAACTTCTCTCATTTTTTAAAAATTACATGGGTAAAATGTTGAACGCTAGGCCATGAATAAATTTATTAATTTCCTTTAATCCCCAATTTGATTTACTACATTAGCAAAAAACATTGAATGAAACCATATTTAGAATTTGATTTTTTAGATCTTTCTAAAATTTCATAAATTACACTTTTCGACACATGAGTAGTGAGAAAATACTTCAAAATGTGACGTGAAATATAATCGTTACAGTTGAGATTCTTTAAAACGTGGAGATTATAAAAAAAACCGACAAATAAGAGAACGTAGAATGCTTGAAACATGTTTAGCCCCTTGATAGGCTTTATTTTAAAACTTTAAATGCTCATTTTCAACAACTAATTTACACAATAAAATTTTTTGCAAGTAAATTCAAAAACTCTCCCTAATTTTTAAGTACACATTTAAATAAAAATTCACCATTCAAAATATTACTTCTGTCAAATAAATGTTAGCAAGAAAGACAAACGTGCCACTAGAACTCCAATTCAAATTGCATCTCTCTTGATTAAAAGTTAGACGTGTTCGGTAGAAATTAAAATCGAATTAAAATTAAAAAATTAGTCGTTATTGTTGACTTCTATTAGACGAGTGAGACCCAATAGCGATTATATTTTCAATTTTAATTGAATTTTAAGCACGATCGAACGAGACCTAATAATAAGTTACAAAAATCCAAATCAAATTTCATTAAAATCGATCATTTCTATAAAAAAGACCTGTCTATAAATGTAAACCAAGGCCACCGAAATACTCTCATCGTACATGCTCTACTCGTAAGAGTCTAAGTCCAAGTTTGGCAAAGTTTATAATTGTAATTCACACATTCTTTAAGATTAACAACTTTTACTATTTTTTAACCACAAATTTCTTGAAACTCACTAATTATAAGCACTTATAAGTGTGTAGATATATATGTGTGTGTGTGTGTTCATTTGCCCAAAATGATACTCATAAACTTGTCATCGGGACATCACATTTGAAGAATTGAGAACATAACCATTTTCTTTTGCTTTCTCTTTTTTGAGTTAGGAAACAAACCTTTGGTCATATTATGACATTGGAGATCTAATTTCATCGTATCTTGTCAAATACTATACCTTCGTTCTGCAAACTTTATTTTGAACCACATTTTTTTAGTGAACGCATAAATACTATCCAAGCGGCCCTTAGTCTTAGTGTTACTTTAGATAAATCTATTGCCATTCAATAGGAAAAAAATGAAATTGTATTATTTATTGCAATTGTAATGACCTACACAAAAAAAAAAATAAAAAAAAACATTAATTAAGGAAAAATACATCAATCCCATAAAATATGAGATTTGTGTCCAAGGAGATCTTGTAATTTATAAATTAAGGAGCATACTCCATTATTTATTATTTTTATATATAAATAAGTAACTCCATTCTTTAACAATTTAAGTTTTGAGATGATATGATCATAGTATCTAAATAAGTAAATGCTTTGAGTTCGACAATTTTACTATCTTTCTCTTAATCCGCAAATTTTCACGTCCAAACTTTTATTTACAAATTAAATTCGATTAGTAAATTTATGAAATATTGCTTTTAATTACAAAAAAATTGGCCTACTCGAGAAAATTTAATTCAGTATTTTGTGCCTCTTTTAGATAAATCGTGTATATCAAAAATTTGGACAACTTTTTATTTTATTTATCCGAAACACTTTTTAAAATTAAAACTATATGGCGGCGTTTTTACGATAATGTGCAATACACGTATTGCACGTTAATAGAGTCAAATGGCACAATTTTAAACTTGATTTTTAAAATATGTGAAAGTATTTGAATTACATAAAACGACATATATATCGTTTTGTGTTCATTTGAGTATCATCGAAGACTTTAAAAAATGTTAAAAAAATAATTTTTATGTCTCTATTCGTATAATTTATTATTTTGCACTCACTAAGGACGTGAATCTGCAATGTCATTCGAAGATTAATTAATAAAAAAAATATTAAAAAAGGAACAATTGCAATAAAATAGTAAAATGCCACAGTTCACTCCACGAGTAAATGACAATTATAACCTTATTGGTGTCCTTTCCAGACTCCCCTAAAGGGCGTAAAATATTAAAAACGGGAGTGTCTATATCAAAATTCAAGGGTTACATGATATATGTATAATAATGTATAACTACCAGAGACAACGAAAAGAGAGAGACTTGTCTTTACTGTTAACTGAAAGTTAATCAGTTCATCGTCTTGAAGAGGTGATTTTGTTAGCTCTATTAAAATCGAATGTTTAGTCCACTATGTATCTAGATTTCTAATTGTTCTACGTAGATCTCTTTACAGTATGATTTCTAGTAGATGGGTTATGTCTGAATTCTACAATTATGATCTATTTTTTGGGTTAATTTTGATTTACAGTATGATGGTTTGATTTTGATCTTCCGAACATGCTTTGTACTCTTTCTTTTTAAACAATTTCAATTAATTCCCAAGCGCCCACGATGATGATAATATTTTACAAAATTGTGCGCTTAATCATTTTAGGAATTTATGTGTTAGTTAGTAATGAATGTTTACAAACAATTGTTAACCAGATATGCACTAAACCGTTGTTGGAGGTAGGAATTTTTTCATTTTCACATGAAGCGATAGATGCACTAAATTAGTAGCCCTTGTTTGATTTTGAGTTTTTGTGAAGTGATTTTGTAAAAAGTTATTTTTTTTGGAAGAACGTTAAAAAGTGAAAAAAAATTTATAGGTCCACTTGCAAAATTATTTTATTGGGAGAATGCATTAACTTCCTATTCTACCTCATTCGATTAACTCTCCAAGGACAGCTTAAAACAGAGTCAGTTCCTAATCAATTTACTGGCCTCTGGAATAGTATTACCTTTCTGGGAATGCTGGTTTACCATAAAATCTATCTGGAAGTCGGAAATGAGAAGAAAAGAAGAGAATGCAACGAAATGAAAAGGATAATGGTACTATATAAGAGCTTTATCTGTATGAGGAAGAGAGTCAAAATTGAAAACAAAGGAGGAGTTTCAAAAATACTTCTACTTCATTTTATGTTTGTCGAATTTTAATGTATTAACAGAAATTTTTAAGTTTGAATTTCAATATTATGGGAGGAGATTAAGGCATATGATGAGCAAAATTATGTCTCTAAGTTTCATTTTGTCCTATCCTCTTTCCTTCCCTTCTCATAGCCTAAAGCTTTTCGTGAATTTGATTTTGTAGGTCAAGGTGTTCTGATTACTGTCTGTATACAGTGCTTGCAGGTTCTACTCTGTGGAAAGATAGTTATCAGCTGTGTTGCTGATCATTCGAGCTGAGGGAGTTCTTAGGTCAGGTTTTCTAAATTAAGAAATGAGTAAAAGCTTATTTCTTATTTTGGAGCCTGATTGAGAACTAACAGATTTCTGGTTGTTGTCTGGAAAGTCAATATCTTTCTCATTTTCATTTATTTTCCTAGGTGCTTATCCCATTAGCTTGAACAGAAAAGAATATGGAAAAAGCTAAATTGGGGAACTATGAACAAGGTCGGTATAGTTCTGCAGAGACTAGAAATCAGGGGCTTGGTTCTGTGAACCAATGGACTTTTCAGGATCCATGCAATTCGATTAACACTAATATTAGACCACCCGAACTCAATTTACCAGTTGGAGCTAGACCTGATCTCAATTTACCAGTTGGGACTAGGACTAGACCTGTTCTCAACTATTCTATTCAGACTGGCGAGGAGTTTGCTCTTGAATTTATGCGGGAAAGGGTGAATCCAAGGCAGCACATTCTTCCAAATTCCTCTAATGAGTCTAATAGTGCAACTGTGTATATGGATGTTAAGGGCACGCTTGGAATATTTCATACAGGTTCTGACAGTGGACTTGATACTTCCACTATCCCCACCGCAGAAAAGAGAAGAGATCCTGAGAGCAATGCTTCTACTCTAACCGAAGAAAAAGTTTATGGTCAGCCCTTTCACTCTGTAAATCAAACCTCATCAGAACGTAAGAGTAGTCATGG
Organism: Fraxinus baroniana; assembly: GCA_903798355.1. NCBI lineage: Eukaryota > Viridiplantae > Streptophyta > Magnoliopsida > Lamiales > Oleaceae > Fraxinus > Fraxinus baroniana. The sequence goes on from CAIGRO010194095.1 coordinate 19,704, forward strand.
ATTTCATAGTCATACTGCTTCAAAGGCTTCTGGTAGCTCATCAACAATGCTGAAGTTACTCTGCAGTTTTGGTGGTAAAATTTTGCCTCGTCCAAAAGATGGAAAGCTTCGGTATGTTGGAGGTGATACACGTATTGTCCGGATAAGCAAAGATATTTCTTGGGAGGAGTTTGTGCATAAAACATGGATAATATATAATCAACCTCATACAATCAAATATCAGCTTCCTGGCGAGGATCTCGATGCATTGGTGTCAGTCTCTTGTGACGAGGACCTGCAGAATATGATGGAGGAATGTAATGTACTTGAAGATGGTGGAGCCCAGAAACTCAGGATATTTCTTATTTCAAATGATGACTTAAATGATTCTCAGCTTGATCTCGAGAATGCAGAAAGTGAATCCGAGCTTCAATATGTTGTTGCCATAAATGGCATGGACTTTGGATCCAGAAGAAATTCCATTGCTATAGAGAACACTTCAGGAAACAATTTGGAGGAGTTGCTGAGTTTAAGTGTTGAGCAGGCGACTGGCCACATTGCAGTTGGCTTAGCAGTGGCCGGCTCTGCACATCCTGAAGTTGGTATTCCCTCTTTAAATAAATCTTCTCAGATGACGCTACCAACTTCATCACCTGCTTTTGAGTACAATCCACGTGGTTATCAGGTGCAAACAATGAATCATGGACATCCTGAATTGCATCAATTGCACACTTTCCAACGGAAAGACAGCTTCCCAGATGTGGATTTCAAAAATAATGTCTCACCATCTGTTCCAGTGCAATACAATTATGGTTCTCATCCATCAAATCATGTGCCAGTTGCTGAAAACTTGACTCCGCATTCTATTTATGGGCACATGACGTCAGAAGGGGCTATGGCTGTGGGGCAGCCTCACGGTAGCTTGAAAGCAAAGGTTCCAGAAGTGTCAACATTGAAGACGAAGGTTAAAAATGAAACTATTATCCCGAAGAAGGTTGAGTTTTTTAAGGACCAATCTATAGAAAAGGATTTGCTTATGAAGGATGTAAAGATGACAGAAGAGAACTTAGTACAGAAAATCGGTGAGTCTAATAAGATGCCTTCAGTCAAAAATGAGAAGATCTTCTCTTCTCATCCACATGACAGTTCATCTTTAAATGATATAACACGAGAGGATGCATCCATAATTAGTGCTGCAGCAGACACAGAGACTCATGTTCAAACAACAGGTAATGAGAAGAGCCAGGATTCTGTGAGGAGTTCAGTTCCTCTGGATAATGTCAAGGAAGCAAATATGCAAAAGATTGACGTGGATGACCGATTTTATACATATGGTAAAGCATTTATGCCTGTCCATGGTGAGTCTGAGGCATATTCAAATGATTTGAACTGTGAAGCAGCGGTGCTTCCTCAGAGCCTTTTTCATTCAGAAAGAATTCCCAGAGAACAGGCAGGGCTTAATCGTTTGTCCAAGTCTGATGATCGTTCTGGTTCCCAATTTCTAATGACTCCTGCCCGATCAGATGTTTCGCAACAGATGACAGACTCAATTGATAAGTTGAATGATTGGAATGTAGCTTCTCAGGCAGAAGAATTTATTCCTTCTGCAAAATGTGTGCCTACAAAGCCAGCTGCTATTGAAGAGAAATTGAGTGAATTTCAGAAGTCAGTCGCAGTTACTGATCACATCGGTGCAAAGAATTCAAGTGTCCATGAGGACAATCTTGAGTCAAATCTTCACAAGTCTGACTTAAATGCAGTGGTACTTCCTGATAGTGATTCTTCTGTATCCAATTTGCCTATGACTAGCCGAAGTTCTGAATATCCCCAGGATGAATCTGCTCCTAACCTTATGAAGCTTCACTGGGGAAAGATAAGTGGAAAAACCTCTGAGGAGCAAATACAGCCTCTGGCTGGAGAAAATCCAGCTGTAACTTCTCCCCTAGGTAAACCCTCTGTTGGTGTTGGCACTTCAGAACAGGGGGACATCCTTATTGATATAAATGATCGTTTTCCTCGAGATTTCTTGCCTGATATATTTTCTGAGGCTAGAGTTGTAGATAGCTCCTCTGGTTTTGCTCCACTGCAGAGAGATGGAACTGTTTTGAGCTTAAATATGGAACATGAACCAAAGCACTGGTCTTTCTTTCAGAATTTAGCAAAAGATGATTTTGTTAGAAAAGACATGTCCCTCATGGATCAGGATCATCTTAGTTTGTCATATACTCATCCCAATATTGGAGAAGCCGATTCCATTGAAAATAGGTATCCACTTCATAGAGCTACTGGAGGTGCAATGGATCGCATTGATTCCCATAGCAATTTTGAGGATGATATTCAGCAGCAGCCAACTAGCATCATCAGACCAGAGACTATGAAATTGCCTTCTGATTATGATCCTTCCCAGACCTCTGGCGTTCCAAGTCTGCAATTTGATGGGCAAATGGACTCAAGGACACCGGAATCTGAATATCAGGTATTTTTACCTTATGCAAACTTGAGGAATGTGCTTTGTTTTATCTGTATTTTCTGATTCTTTTCTTGAGGAATGTGCTTTGTTTTATCTGTATTTTCTGATTCTTTTTTTATCACTTTAAGGATGAGAAGGAAGAAGCACAGAATACCAGATTTCCTATTGTCGACCTCTCTCTAGGAGATTTTGATCTCCATATGCTACAGGTATGATGCCACCTAATCAGGAAAAATAAATTAATATTTTCCACACATTTAAATCAAAGATGGGCATATATGTATTGTTTACCTTAAAAAATGACCATATAACTTAGCAAGGGTTATTAGGAAACATCCCAAATGATGAGAAAAAGTATATCTCTGGAGTGAAAAGGTCCTCTCTAGTGTATACATTATGGACATAATGTTTCCTTCCTGAAAAACTTTACTAGCTGAGAGCAGAAAAGTTTGAGTTATGTAGTTGGGGCTCAATTTTTTCTCACTCCTAATAGTCATTACAATTGCCATAATGATGGAAATCCGATAGCCATCATAGTAATTGAACTCGCCACCCTTCGCAAGAAGATGAAAGTCTCTTCAAGAACGTCAAACCACCAAAAGAGACAACATTAAAATGTGCTCTGGTACAAATAATTTGATGTTCGCCTCACCTTAATGCACCCTTGTAGTTTCATGCATATGAATGTTATTGTCTACCTTGATTCATATAAACTACCCCTGATCATTGTTGTTGCATATTATGCTGTGCCACGTATCACTTTTGTTGTATTATCTACATCACTGCCACAAACCTACCAATGAAATGCTGCTAGATAGTTCATCATACCCTCTTTTTCTTTATCTGGATGATTAACAGAACTTCTCTAGTTAAGCTCAATTTTAGAAAAAGCGATTTTGACTTCCAGTGTCCAGAGTAGTTCTCCTCATCCCTCCAACTCTAATGGAGACTTACTAGATGCCGTAGACATTTTTATTTGCACTTAGTTTTATATTATGAGTCGGTTGAACGATAAATTAGTTAGACAATCTACAGAATAATTAGTCATTGAGTAACATGGTACTTATGATAGAAAACAAATCAGATTTATTTTGTACCCTTTGTTATGTAAGTATACCGTTTTGACACTTTGACTAGTAATTGATCTCTCCCAAAAGAAGAGGGTGCTTGTCTCATGACAAAATATTACTTCTGGTTCTCCTTGTTGAAATTGGTGTTTATCAGACTGAGGGAAAACTGAAAAAGAATGAAGAAGGAAAATGGTTTATTTTTCACAATGAAAAGAGAAATCCATTTCCTTTTCCCTCCAAAAGTTGGTATCTTTCTTGTTTGATTCATTCTTTAGTTTAAACTTCAAGTTTTAGCGGTAAGAAATAATTGAGGTGCTTCTGTGGTGATCCTCAAGTGCTGTTCCTGAAGTCTGCTCCTGCATGGTGCACAGAATTCGTAAACCGTTGCGGGGTAGAGCTGTTGCTTTTGTGCATCAGTCACTGTTTCTTATCCACGTGTTTTTCACATGATAGGATCTGGAAGATTTATTATATCGAATCCTGTTTCCTTATATGCATTGATGACCTTATCATCAAAATAAAATATCATTAAATACATGTCTGCTTGAAATTGATGAAAATATTATAAGATTATATTGGACCATTTACCCATTGACTGTGAATCGGTTTTTACCGTTACAGATTATAAAGAATAAGGATCTAGAAGAGTTGAGGGAATTAGGTTCTGGAACCTACGGGACTGTTTATCACGGGAAATGGAGGGGTTCAGATGTTGCTATCAAGAGAATAAAGAAGAGCTTTTTCACAGGTCGCTCATCGGAGCAGGAGCGACTGGTCAGTTTATTTGTAGTATATATTAAATATTCTCTCTCTCTCTCTCTCTCTCTCTCTCTCTCTCTCTCTCTCTCTCTCTGAAATCGTGATAATCAGCCTGTATTAATTTTCTGTAGGCTGTGGACTTTTGGCGTGAAGCTGAAATTCTTTCAAAGCTTCACCATCCCAACATAGTAGCATTTTATGGTGTAGTGCAAGATGGCCCTGGAGGAACACTTGCAACTGTAACAGAATATATGGTGAATGGTTCCCTTAGGCATGTTTTAATTTCCAAGGACAGGTACTATAATGTTATAGATATAACTTTTAAATCTGATAATTTACTAACTCACGACACTATACAAGTGCTTCCTTTGAAATGTGATAACTTGCTTGTATTCAGGCATCTGGATCGTCGCAAGCGGCTCATAATTGCAATGGATGCTGCTTTTGGAATGGAATATCTGCATTCAAGGAATATTGTGCACTTCGATTTGAAATGTGACAACTTGCTTGTCAACTTGAAGGATCTTTCCCGACCCATATGCAAGGTGACTAAGAGGATAAGCCCTTCTAATTTAATCAAGGGGACATCAAAAAGTGTGATCTAAGAAATATTTCGACTAGCGTAATGTAGTAATGGCACAATATCACAGAGATCCATAATGCTTTACCTTCCTGCAGGAGAAAGGATTTAATCATACCTAGATATAAAATTAAGATGAGGGAAGTGGAAAATAGGTCATGGTTAGTGTTGAATCCAACCAATATTTAGCATTTTATTTTGCTCATTGTTCAGGTGGGTGATTTTGGATTGTCTAAAATCAAAAGAAATACAATGGTTACTGGTGGTGTCAGGGGAACCCTTCCATGGATGGCTCCAGAGTTATTAAATGGTGGCAGTAGTAAGGTTTCTGAGAAGGTAAGATTTTACACTATCTTTATTTTTATATAGCATGGAATTAGAGAGAAGAGGACGTGAAGTTCAGTGGTTAATGCTTGTAGACAATATTCCTATGTGATATGCACACTCCATCAACGGTCAGATGGCCCCTTTCTGAATTACTTTACTGAGCATTTCAAGGCGTGTGCAAATTGCTCTCTGTTATTTCTGTGTATTTAGCAGCATAAAACTTGCCAGTCATATAGTTCTCTGTTTTCGTCCTCTAACCAAATTTCTACACAAGTTTCTCTAACCAAATTCCTAGAGAATGGAAACCGTATTGTGAAATATTTGAGGCCTTTCATACAAAGACACAGAAAATCTACACCAGAAGTATTTGGTGACAGCTTTTTATTTTGCAGGTTGATGTCTTCTCCTTTGGGATTGTACTTTGGGAGATTCTTACTGGTGAGGAACCTTATGCCAATATGCATTATGGAGCTATCATAGGTTTGTTCGCTCATCAAATCTCTGTCGTGTCCTGTTAAGCTCCTAATCTTCCTTTCTGTTTCTTAATTGCACATTGATCCCCAGTTTCTAAATAGGAATAACCAATGGCTTCTACCTTGTGCATTAATTCAACTCTTCAGAAACAATTAACAGAGGTTACATACTAGAAATTACTGACAAAAAAGACTCAGACTATTAACCAGATTGATTACATAATGGTTTGCCCTTGAAATTTATGAAAATTCTGAATGTGAATTTATCTACTGCAAACTATTCTTTTCAACGGTAGAATGTGATGGAAACCACAACGAATATTGATAACAAGAAGTCTAAAATGTTTCCCTTCCTGGTATGCAGGTGGTATAGTAAATAACACATTGAGGCCACCCGTGCCAAGCTTCTGTGATCCCGAATGGAGATTACTTATGGAACAATGTTGGGCTCCAGATCCAATGGTCCGCCCATCCTTCACTGAAATTGCTAGACGCTTGCGTACAATGTCTGCTGCAAGCGTGACCAGAACTCAGGGTCTTGCAACACAGACTCAGTTATCCAAATGATGACAGTGATATAAACGTTCGCATCTATATATAAATTGCTTTTGTTTTAAGAAGACTGGTACTCTGTACAGTATCATGTATCTGATACACGAGATTGAGTTCTCAACTTCTCATAATGATTATGCAGTGATTGATTTGTGTACAAGAAAATGATTATGGACATAAGTTTTGGTGCAATAAATGGAAAATTGTCAAGTATCTTGTAAGCCTCTATTTGTTTCGAGGTCACGGTGAATTGAAATGATTTGACATAATAATATAGAAATGTTCGTTTATTGATTTAAAAGATAGGACACGTTTGCCCCCAGAATATGGACGCAA
>CAIGRO010194216.1:0-16856 GCA_903798355.1 Fraxinus baroniana
TTGATGACAACATTGATGAGTTTACAAAACTGGTTTCAAATTTGGAAAATATGGAAATTAAGATTGATGAAGAAGATCAAGCCATTTTCTTCTTAAATTCTTTGCCACCAGCCTTTGATCATTTAAGAGATACCATCAAATATAGCAAAGAGTCCTTGACCCTAAAGGAAGTTGTTGCGGCAGCCTACTCAAAGGAATTGGACCTGAAATCGAATGGTAAGAGGAATGGAAAAGTGCTGAATGTGCAAGAAATAAAGGAAAAGAAAGTGTGCTGGATATGCCATCAAGAGGGACACTTTAGGAAGCAATGTCCGAAATGAAAAAAGAGGTGGCTGAAGCGGAGAGGCAAGCAAGATGGAAAGTGTGAAAATGTGTTTGGAGGCTATGAAGTTGATAAAGTGCTTTGAAGGTTCTAGTTGCAATTGATGTAAAGAGTTTTTAATGAATAAAGACGGAGATTGTAAGGAATTGATTCCTTAAAATGATTTTCCTTATTCTTTAATCAAAATCGAAAATTTCAGTTTCATGTAGGAGCCTTTAACCACCTATTGCAACAGCTTCAGTTATAGTTTTTTGTTGGAATATAGAACTAAGTGGAGCCTATGTAGGTTAGTTTTTAACATATTTGATGCTCCATTTAGGTCTATAAATAGGAGCCTCAAATATGAGAAAAAGGGAGCTCGAAAATAAAAGAATGAAGAGCTGATAAGAATTCTGTAATTTAAGAGAGATAGGAAATGATATCTCTGTAGTAGAAAGTAAGATAAAGTAGAGTGCTAAAACTCTTGTAAAATCTAGAAAATATTTCTGATGTTTTTGATAGAAAAACATGAAGAGTCTTGAATGAATAAAGGCTGGAGGAAGATGATCCTGTTTAAATCATTCTCTATGTCGCTGTATTTTTCTTTCTTGCTGTAACATCTATTCTTCTGGTGTTTAAATCTGTTCTTGAGTCTTTCTCTTGCTGGTTTATATTCTGTTGTTGCTGGTTTCCATTTCTTATGTTGGCTTCATTTCTTCTTATAGTAAACTACGTGGCCTCATCTGCCTGACTTGTACATCACATCCTATCCATCTATCAATCATGCAATAAATGCCAAGATCTTCTTATATTGCTTTTTCATTCATGATGGGACAGTGTAGGTTGGTAGAGGCGGTGTCAACAGCGTGTTGTCCCATCAATCTCTCTCTTGGTGATTCAGTTTATATGGGTTAAGTTCTCCTATCGGAGGTTCGGCTGGGTATCTTGCACATGGGGTCGGATGAATAAGCACCCGCTAAACGCAATATCGGGTCAGCCGACCTCCAGGTTTTTTGCAAGTTCGGTTTCCCTCCACGTGGCTTATTTATTTTATGATTATTTATATGAGTAACATCAGTACCCTAAGTCCAGGTACGATAATTTATGTAGTGCATGGACTTCTGCAATGCGTTAGGCAACGAGGGTAAAATTCGTCCTTGGAATGTGAGTACCTAGTTGAATGGAGCATTCATCCTTGGAATGTGAGTGAATGGAGATGGATTGTATATCGTAACCCTTTAGGTATGACGAGTCAGCATGGTGAATTTCAGAGGACACGTGACCTTAGGTGGGTATCACCACTGAGGCGAGTCTTAATTGTTGGGACGAGCCGAAAATGGAAGAGGCGAATGAGATCGTAGGGAATTTGATTATAAACGAGCCTTATTGCCCAGGCGAACCTTACTTGTTAAGGCGATCCTTTTTTCAGACCTGGTGGCGTCCCCTCCATTCAAAATTCACAGATTTCCAATACCGGACAAATGGATATCCTGCCCATCCCCAAGACTTGAGCAACGTGTATATTTAATGCGCAATGATGATGTCGGCACACTCATGCTTATGTTTATGCGTGTTATGATTGCGTGTCAGACACGAATCCATCAGGGCTCTTGATTCAAAATAAAATAGGAGTCATTTCGACTTTGATACGGATGATGGGATTACAGATGTATGGCCCATATTATTTTCGAAAGGACATCCAACGATGGGATTTCCTTCGTAAAGCATATATAAGACATTGGGAGCCCACATTTTCACCTTTTCACTTTCTCAGATTTTTAGAGACTTGAGTTCTTGGAATTCTCTCATCCGAGCCCAATATTTCTCGTTGTAGGCTGTGATTGGATCATGCTCTATTGTTTAATATCTTCAGGGCTTGGGTTTCTAGATTTTGGGTAAGTATCTCTCTTTATTGAGTCAATTTTCGACCATTTTATCGCTTTTAATGGCTTCTTCCTGGAGAAAGGGGAGATCTGGGAGGTCTTCTAGGGTAGACATGGCTATTATTTGTGCAGAGGCTGGGATCCCCCCAGTTATTCCCACTGAGAGGATTATGGAGGCGATGGGGAGACCCCATAGTGCGGGATAATGCAAGAGGGGCCCATAGATTATGGCGTTAGGTGGGGGGCCTCTTTATGGTCAACTGATATGAAGGAGGACAAGTCTGAGGGGTTTAGGGAGTCACATAGGATCCCAGACGATATCAAACTGCTGTTACCGACCCAAGAGGAAAGAGCCTATTTCCCAAGGCAGGGCTGCGTGACAGTGAGCGAGGCGATACAGGCGGGGGGATTAAGGTTGCCTTTGCACCCCTTTTTTAGGTTCATCCTTAGGTAGTATAACCTTGCCCCTACCCAATTAGTGCCTAATGCCTCGAGTCAACTAGCGAGGGTTTTCCTCCTATGGAAAGAGGCTACACTAGGCGGGGATATGCCCCTCACGTATTTTAAACCCTTTTTCAACCCCGAGCCTCCAGTGGGGGGGTTGATTGTAAGGGGTGGTATTGTATAAATTCCTGGGGCTCACATTCCCCCTTCATCTGGGGGACCCCAACCTCTATAAAAAATTGGAAATCGTCTTGGTTTTGGGTGAGGGGTCGCTGGCAAACTGTGGAAGGGAATGTGGTCCCAGAGATAACAGTACCGACCCAGTATCATGAGTAGAGTGAATCAAGCCCGATCTGATCTTTAACATTTATTATTTTATCTCTTTTAATGTCGAACTGATGAGAGGCTTGTGTAGCTGCAGCTGATCGATTTCAACTCGACCCGTCTGAGTGGACTGTGGTGAGGGCAATCTATGAACTGTCTATAGAGCGGAGGAACTTCAAAAATTTGATTGCGAAGAGAGCCCCCTTTGTCACTTACTTTTTGATGGCTACCAAAGGTAACATCATAGGTTTTGTTTTCTCTTTGCTCCTTTATTACCATAACTCATTTGATTTTTTGCCTTTTTGTAGGTCAACAAGATAATAAGGAACGTGTGAAGCCCACCCGGTTTGATTTGAGGAGCCTCGAAGAGGCTCAAAGAAAGAAGCCCCTGAGTAAAGGCTCATCTTCTTATAAGAACCAAAGGGATGAGCTGGCTCGTTTGTCCAAGGTGAACCCTCCGCCACCTCCTTCGAAAGCTAATGAAAACGACAAGGAGGTGGGAAAAAAGGAATAAGAGGCATCTGCAAACATGCCTATTAAGAGGAAGCTGACCATCACCAAAAACGTTGGTCCCCCACCTCCCCCTAAACGACATACTACCTTGGGGGAGTCACTGCAGAGGCCCATGGTGATCGAACCTATTTCTGCTATCAAAGCGATGGAAGGTGACGAAGTGAGGGACCGACTTAAGCATCCCCAGCGACGATAAAGCTCAGAATTTTTTGGAAGGTCGAACTGACGAAATTGCCTCAATGGTTTTAGAGATGCTTCCGATGGAGGCCCAAAGGATGGCAGGGCTTAGCCATAAGTATTGGACCAAGAGGTACGCCACCCACGCTAAATCTTGCGGCATAGAGGATTTGCTAGAAGCTGGGTTCACCATGCAAGCTCGCTCACAGAATCTCTTCGTTACTGCCCAGATGGAGGCGAAGAGAATGTAGGGGATTATGAAGGATTATTCCCTCCGAGCCCAGAATGCTGAGTTTTCTATTTTTAAGGCCAATACCGCTACTTCTTCAGCTAAGAAAATTGTTGAAGCCTCTAACTTAAAGCTTGTCTAGGCCGAGTCCAGGGTGGAGGTGCTTTTAAAAGAAAATAAAGAGCTGGAGGAATAAGTCCACCTCTGTCAGGCTGATGTAAACGCCTTGACGAAACGAGTGGAAAACTCTGATAATTTGCAGAAAATTACTTGGCGGCCTTAGAGGTGGCAAATAAAGAGAAGGGGGAATTGAAGGCCCGTGTTGAGGAGCTTCAGGTCGAGGTGTCGACTTTTGACAAAAAGCTAAAGAAGGCTGAAGAGGTGGTGGTCCATAACTACGTGGCACATTTTCATGAAATCACTGAGTACGATAGGTTGGAAATTCATTGGCGGAGGATTGCTTATGACTAACTTCTTTCGAGGTTAGCAGAGTTGCATCCCCAGCTGGATTTATTCCCCCTAAGGAATGAGTTCTTGCTGGAAGAACCCTCGACTCCAGTGATTGAAGGAGGGTCGGAGGTGGCGGAGGCTTCGGAGGGGTCTCCAAAGGAGGACGTCGTGCCTGTAGATTAGGTCCCTTTGTAAATTTTGCATTTCTTTGTAAATGTTGATTGCAATGAAATTGGTTTCTTCCGTTAGACCTTTGTGTGTTATACGCTCCTTTATAATTTTACTAGTACTTATTTCTCTAATGTAGACCCCTAAATGATAATACTTAGCTGTCTGACGTGATTTAGGTAACAAACATTTTTGCGAACGTTACGAACTGCTGCCTGAGTTCGTCATAGAGGAACCTTTGATGGAGAAAACACGAGCTGGTCATACTCAATAACTTAGCCAATAATTTACGAACTTGTCATGATTTATAATTTGATGGAGTTATGGGCTCGTCATATATTATCCGTTCGATGGAGGGGTATGAACTGATCATACTTAGCCAATAACTTATGAACTTGTCATAATTGATAATTTGATGCTTATGGGCTCGCCATATATTAACCGTTGACGGACGCGTATGAACTGACCATACTTAGCCAATAATTAATGAACCTGTTATAGAACTGATCATACTTAGCCAATAATTTATGAACTTATCATAATTTAGAATTTGATGGAGTTATGGGCTCGTCATATATTATCCATTTGACTGAGGCGTATGAACTTATCATACTTAGCCAATAATTTATGAACTTGTCATAATTTATAATTTGATGGAGATATGGGCAAAACAAGAGACGTTTATCATATCGAATTACAGGCGAAGTTCGGACAGGAACATTCTTGATTGAAAATCTGGATGGAAAGGCTCGGCCCCATCTGTGGAATATGGAACACCTCTGCATGTATTATAAGTAAGACCTCGTCTGGATACAATAGTGAGGTCCTAGGACGGTTGTCTCTGTATGGGAGAGAAGCGTTGACACTTGTTACATCTCTTCACGAAGTGAATGGCGTCCTTCTTTAAGGTTGGCCAGTAATACCCTTATCTTAGGACTTTGTGGGCAAGGGTTAAGCCCCCAATATGGTTTTCACATATTCTCTCATGTATTTTCCTTAAAATGTAGTCCGCTTCGTTACCTCCAATGTATCGTAGGAGCGGCGAAGAAAACCCTCTTTTGTAATAGACCTCGTCCTTGATTATGTAATGATCAGCTCTGTGTGTCTGAGTTTTCGGGCCTCTTGCTTATTTTTTAGGAGGATGTGATCCTTTAGATATGCTAGGATGGGTCGCATCCAATTGGGAGTTTCTACAATCCACAGCATCTCTTCTGACGTAGCTGTGGAAGGCTTAGTGAGGTAGTCAATGGGTACGAACTTCAGTAACTCCGAATCCTTACTGTTGGCCAACTTCGATAGCACGTCTGCATGTATGTTACCTGTCCTGGGGACTTGGGTCAATTCAAATTTATCTAAGTAAGGGATCAGCTTCTTGACCTTCTTCAGGTAAGTAGCCATACCATTGTCTTTGGCAGCAAAATCACCATTGACCTGGCTTACCACAAGTTGCGAATCGCTTCGGACAACCATATTTTTTACCTGCATTTCTTTGGCTAGCTTGAGGCCTGCCAGGAGTGCCTCATATTCGACTGCATTGTTGGTTATCTTAAATTCGAACCTTACAGCGTAGTTAAGTTTGTGGGCATCTAAGCTTTCTAGCAGCACTCTAGACCCGGAACCACTTTCTCCAGTCGACCAATCCATAAATAATACCCAGGTCAGTGGTTCCACGGGTTCCATGGTAGCATTGATGTTTGTCGCTGTTGTAAACTCCGCCATAAAATCCGCTATGGCTTGTCCCTTCATCGCAGTTCGGGGCTAGTATGAGATGTCGAACTTACTTAGCTCCATAGCCCATTTCATTACTCTTTCGGACGCCTCCGGTTTCTGGAGCACCTGCTTGAGGGAGAGGTTTGTTAGGACGTGGATACTGTGGGCCTAGAAATAAGGTCTCATTTTCTTGAAGCTATCATGAGCGATAAAGCTAGCTTTTTCGTATCAGTANTTCATTAATCTTTCGGAAGCATCCGGTTTCTGGAGCACCTGCTTGAGGGAGAGGTTTGTTAGGACGTGGATACTGTGGGCCTAGAAATAAGGTCTCATTTTCTTGAAGCTATCATGAGCGATAAAGCTAGCTTTTTCGTATCAGTATAATGCATTTTCGATGGTAATAAGGCCTTACTAACATAATACAAAGGTAGTTGTATATTATCTTATTCCCTCACAAGTACCGAGCTTACTGCATTGGCACTTACAGCCAGGTATAATGAAAGAACATCTCCTTCTTTTGGTTTGGAGAGAAGTGGGGCCTGACCTAGCTGTCTCTCCAGACCCTGGAATGCCTCTTCGCATTCCTCGCTCTATTGGAATTTCTTTCCTCCCTTCAGAACTTGGAAGAATGGGAGGCATCTGTTGGTAGCTTTGGAGATGAAGCGGTTTAGTACTGACAGTCTTCCCGTGAGGCATTGCACCTCCTTTGGCTTGGGAGACCTCATGTCCAGTAGCGCTTTGATTTTCTCAGGGTTCGTCTCAATGCCTCGTTGGTTAACCATGTATCCCAAGAAATTTTCCGAGGCGACCTCAAAGGCGCATTTAGACGGATTGAGCTAAATGTGATATTTTCTGAGAATTTTGAATGTGGCTTGCAGGTGCGTTATGTGGTCTGTCGATTTGAGGCTTTTTACTAGCATATCGTCCACATATACCTCCATCGTTTTACCTAGTAGGTCAGTGAATATCCTGTTAACTAGCCGTTGGTAAGTGGCACCGACATTCTTTGAACTGAAAGGCATTACTCTGTAACAATACAAACCCCGATCCGTTACGAAGGAGGTGTGTTCCTCATCTGCAGGATGCATTGGGATCTGGTTGTACCCTGAATAGGCATCCATGAAGCTTAGAAGTTCATGTCCTGCAGTGGAGTCGACTAATTGGTCGATCCTTGGAAGTGGAAACCTATCTTTTGGACAGGCTCGGTTGAGGTTAGAAAAATCTACGCAGACACTTGTCGTTAGCCTTCTTTACCAGAATAGGGTTGGATATTCACTTCGGGTACACTGCCTCCCTGACGAACCCATTGGACATAAGTCGGTGTACCTCCTCTTTCAAAGCTGTGTATCGCTCTGGATTTAAAGCTCTTCTTTTTTGTCGGTAGAGAGCGAACTTGGGGTCTATGTGAGTTGGTGGCAGCTGATTTTAGGGTCAATGCCCACCATATCTTCGTGTTTCTGGGCGAATATAACCAAGTTGTTGAGCAAGAAATTCTTCAATTTGGCTTTCAATTCCGTGCTAAGTTCTTTTCCGATTTGTAGTAATTTAGTGGGACTTTCTGAATTGATGGGAAAAAGCTCTAACTCTTCCACTAAAGTAGCCTATGAATTTGATTCAATGATCCTGGGATCCAGGTCTACTTCTACTGCTCTTTCAAGGGCATCTATCATTTTTGACATCTCCTCCTTGTTCAGGGGTGCAGCCTTCTTCAGGTGCTTCATCCATTTTCGCATCTATTAGCACCATGTTGATGTTTTTGGGCTCAGATTTTCTCAAAGAGCTTAGGTAACATTCCCTGGAGCCTGCTTGATCGCCCATGACTATGGCGATCCCCTCTTTTATGGAAAATTTCATGCAGAGGTAGTGTATAGAAGTTATTGCCTCTAGTTCCCTTAAAGCGGGTCGTCCCAAAACACCATAATAGGCTGATCTATGATCTTACAACAGAAATTCCATAAAATGTTGGACTCGGAAAGGAAACTCTCCCATCTCAACTTCCAAAGTAATTCTTCCCCTTGGGACGATGCTGTCGCCAGTGAAACCATATAAAGGAGCGGTCATGGGTGCCGCTCATGATCTACTGTCATTTTATCAATCAACATGCGCTTGAGGCCATTTTTGGCCACGACGGTTCTAACCACCAAAGCGTCACAATGTGGATAATGGACCCCTACAGAGTCCTCTGGTGAGAAGGTGATTGGTGGAGTGCTCCTGGAGCCCCTACCAAAATTGTTGATTAAATAGCTCAACATTGGAGGATCTTTGGCTTCTCTCGCGTAGTTCCTCAGAGCATTTTTGGAACTTCCTCCAATATGCGGGCCGTCAATGATAATGTCAATTTCTCTGATAGGTACATAACTGGCATCAATCGGAGGTTCCCTTCTTGGTCTTTGACCTCGTGCTCTACTCTTATCCTCCTCATGTTCCCTTCTGGAAGGTTCGTTCAAGCGGTTCCGCCTTGCATCATTGTATCAAGGTTTCTGTTGGAGTGGTAGGGTGTTTTTCTGGGGGCGATGGGTGTTCCTTCCTTCATTATATAGGTCACCATACTCGTTACCACGTTGTTTGTTTGCGTAATTTTCAGTGTTGTGTCCGAAGAATTGATGGGATGCATGATATGGCCTATTTCTAGGCTCTTCACCCTTGCCCTGCCTCTTCCTTTAGGCAAATTTGGTGGCCTGTGAGTATTGGGACCTTTTTCTTCATATGCCAAAGAAGGTACGGCGTTCAATGTCGTGGTGGCCAATGCCTGCCCTGAAATGGGGACTATAGTATGCCCTGCTTGAGTCCATTGTTGGTCCACCGGTGGGACACAGGGCCTCTCCTGTGTCTTTTGGGTGGTGGCAATCCCANGCCAGTACCTGGCCTGAGGTGGGGGGCTATGGTCTGCCCTGCTTGAGTCCATTGTTGGTCCACAGGTGGGACACAGGGCCTCTCCTGTGTCTTTGGGGTGGTGGCAATCCCATTGAGGTTCGATTACGATAGTCTATGAGTTCTTCGGTAACAATTTCACTTCTCATCATTTTCACCAGTGCATCATATGTGGTGGGGTTCTTGTTGCGTACATCCCTCCAAAATAAAGTGTTCATGTTAAGGCTTCCCCTCAAGGCATAAAGGGCCTCTCTATCCATGACTTGCTCGCAATATGTCATTTCATCAGTGAAACGAGCTAAGTAGCTCTTCAAGGTTTTCCCCGCCTGCTGTCTCATGTCTTGTAGCCTTTGGATTGGGGCCTTCCCTTCTTTGCTGGATAAGTATTGGTTCAGAAAGGCCTTTTTTAGGTCCAACCAGCTTCTGATGCTACCTGCAGGGATGCGACTGTACCAGATTTCAATGCTGGTGAGGCTCCTCTTAAAGACATTTGAGTTTTGTAGTTATTGAGATGTTTCGTCGGATCGCCCTTGCCCTCATACTTGGGTATCTTAGGGGGGACGAAGTGGTTAGGAACCAGGGCGTTCCGTAGTTCTTGTAAAAATGACAGGCTCTCATCATCGTCATCCATGTCGAATGACCTGCAGGGTCCGTCAGAATTGTTTCCATCTGCTTGATACCTAGGCACTGCATTGGCCTGATTCCCTGTGTTAGCGGCGTCCCTCCTTTCCCGCCTATTTCTAAGGGGAGGTTGGACTCCCTGAGGTTCATTTCTCTCGTTCGGCTCCTGTGTTCTTTGAGTTGGAGGCTGATATGGCCTATTCCTAGGCCTGGAAGGTCCAATCCGGTCAAAGACACTGGCAGACCTTTGTGTTTCGTAATCCTGTGAGTATTCTAGGGAGAGGTTTTCCCCCAGAGGTATATCATCACCGAGGCGGCTTGTGGCATAGTTGGTAGAAGCTTCAACTCATAATCCCTTTTCTATTGGGTTATCTTCCCCCACGCCTTTGAGGATATGTTGTTATGTCAGCATACTCGCCTTCCTGGTGGTAAGCTCTGTTCTGGGGCATTTGGGGCCCAGCCTGCTGTTATATCTGCATTAATAGTTGTTGCATGGTGGCTTTTGTTGGGCCATATTTCTCATGTTTGGAGCTATTTCACCAACTCTCCGCGCCAAGCGCGTGGCGGTACCGCCTCTTCTACGGCGATGATGGGGGCGGTGCATAATGATATTCATTCGGATGACCTCTTTTTCAGAAGCCTCCTGTCGTCTTCCTTCGTTATGCAACCCTTGGTGGCTTGAACTCATGGTACCTTTTTCAATTGCCTCCTTGCGATGATTCTTTTTCAAGAATCAAAATCTTTCTTCAAGGTTCTTCAAGGATGGCCTTTACCACTAGGATGTACGTGATTATGGTGTCAAAGTTTCCCACAGACGGCACCAATCTGTTGACCCCAAAAAATGGTTCAACGGAAAATGAGGATTCCAAATTTTTCTTGATTTGTATTATGATTCTTTTTATAATAAAAAGGGGGTTGGCTTGAGGAGTAATATCTTAAGTAAAGAGTGCTCAAGTTTTCTTTGAGTGCATAATTTTTCATTATCCTCGAATGGTGCTAAGTGTATGTGTTTATAGTAGGATACAATAACTACAGACTGTTAGATAGTAAACTACGTGGCCTTATCTGCCAGATTGGTACATCACATCCTATCCATCTATCAATCATGCCATAAATGTCAAGATCTTCTTATATTGCATTTTCATTCGTGATGGGACAATGTAGGTTGGTAAAGGCGGCATCAACAGCGAAACAGGATATACGGGTTAAGTTCTCCTGCCGGAGGTTCGACTGGGTATCTTGCACATGGGGTTGGATGAATAAGCACCCGCCAAATGCAATATCAGGTTGACCGACCTCCAGGCTTTGTGCAAGTTCGGTTTCTCTCCACGTGACTTATTTATTTTATGATTGTTTATATGCGTATATATATATATATATATATATATATGCAACAAGTGATTTCCCTTTCTGTTACAAATTTCCAGTATGGTCAAATTACAGTAAGTAGCATATGTATGCACTTCACACCTTTTAAAATCAAAATTGCTAATAGTAACAAGCTGGTCATCTAGCATGATCATAAGACATGGGCTAGATGAAGACTCGGTTCTTAAAACAATAGTGCTCATTCTCTATGTTTTATCAGAAGCAACATACCCTATTGTACTACAGGCTATGAAATCATTTTCATCTTCTCATTTTCCAGGTTATTTTTAATATTTCATCAATAATCCAGATGGCGTCCTTTAATAGCACTCTTTGACATAGAATACATGTGCACGACATTTTTTTGCATGCATTGTGATTAGCACATATGAACAAGTCACAAGGCCAATCAGAATCAGCAGTCGAACTAAAAAGACTATGTCTAAATATAGTATATAAAAATCTCAGCTGATCCCTTTTCGAGTTGACTCAAAACTAGTCAAGAGTAGACTATTCACGAACAATCTTGAAACTAAAATAAAGAATCATTGTACATGTAGTATGATTGTATTTTTTTAATTTGGTATGATATGTCATATCTTGTTGTTTCTACATCATATTCAAATTTCAAGTCTCTTCATACATTTGTCAACAAAATGCATTGAGTTTAAAAATTCAAAAAAAAATCAAAAAAATAAATAAATCTAGAACCGCAAACTCCATGATATACTCTAATTTTTTCTTGTATTTTTGTTCTTCCATAATGCATAATCTTTACTTTAATTGTTGTCTTTTACTTTCATTTCAACACTTCTTATTCCTATCTTCTTGCCTTCTTAACCTTTTCTTTGAAAAATAAAAGAGAAGGAACAAAGAAAAGAAGCCAAAAATGTAACGCTCCAAATTTGCGGAGCTCGACATTTAAAAAAAAAAAAAAAAAAAAATGGGAGATCTTAACACTTGACCATATGTCTTAGACAATTATCGTAAAACATTTGGAGGAAATTCGGTAAAAGCATAGGTTGCACAACAGCGATAACATTCATATACGTACAATATAAGATATGATTGGCCTACAAAACGTCAAAAAAAATTTATGAAATTCCAATAGAGATTATAACATTCATATACGTACAACATAAAAAGTTGGGGTCTCGACGATAACGTTTGAAGCATGAAAACAATTTTTCAACTCTATTGGACAGTATTTTCAAAACTGACCTGACTTGACACGGACTATTAAAATAGACAAAAAAAAATTTAGGTGAAATTTTAAGGTACAAAATATAAACAAACTGGGGTCTCGACGATGATGTTTAAAGCACAAAAACATTTTTCAACTATGCTAGAGAGTATTTTCAAAATTGACGTGACACAGACTATTAAAATGGACAAAACCTTTTTTAGGTAAAATTTAAGGTAATTTCAAAAACCACTATCAAACGACTTGTAAACCTTTCAAACTCCACTGATTCCACTTTAAAACATACACCGTAGCCCAAATTATGCCATTTTTAAGTAGGACGATAAAAACTGGAATTTTAATTCATCAACAATTCAACTTCATGGCTAGTCTATCCAAATTTCTTAATATAGTTGACACTAAATGTATATAAGAACTAGACAAAATAGAAATTTAAACATTTTTTAAATTCATAAAATATTTAAATAACTAGAAATTTTACTAGAAAGTTAAATAGCATTTCAAATCGCCAACCACTTGCCACTATGCCAAACCACTGTCGTGCCTGGAATTGACTTATAAAATTTTAGTAGGGGATGAGTACCATAAGTAATCTCCATAGGAAGCACTTAAAATAAATATTAAAAAAAATACTTTTCAAAAATGCAAACTTCGATCATTTGTGCCACCGTCAATATTACAAAATAGATAGGTGATTAGGCAATCCACTTACTTTCAAGTTTTGATAACCCCACTCAAGTACCAAAAACTATCCTCTTCATGTCTTATTTGAAACACCCAATGGGTGCTTCCCTTTTTTTATGAATAACACAATAATATGTTAATGCAAATCAAAAACAAATAATTTTTGCTTCAATTACAAAAGTGTCGGAAACACCGTACCACAAATGTCTGGAGTTTGAGAACCCTTTTGTGTCCACTTTGTAACAAAGTGCAGCATGCTCTTAGCCTCTTCTTTAGATAATTATCAGATTCAAAGGTGTCTTTAATTTATTTAAAAAGGGCCCAGTGAAATGTTATGCATAAGTATGGTGTTAATTTGTGATACAAAATGTGGTTATAGGAGTTGAATGAAGTGGCGGTTGGCAGTTAATATTGAAAGTGCGATTTAAATGACACAGTGAGTGGGGATGGTTATGGCACTTCATGGATGGTAAAAATTAAATGGGATGCCTAGTGGAAGAAAAAAAAGTCAGATTTGAGGGATGAGAAAGAATCAAAATACGTGGCTGAATTTGGGATTGTTGGGCGGTATGTAATAATTTATCTAATCTTAATTTTTAAGGATTTAACATATGAGGTAGTTAATGTTGAATATGTCGTCACAAATATCGCAACCAAACCAAAATAACAAAATTTCCATTTAAATTAGAATTCAGCACCTTCCAATAATTTTAAGACAAGTGAGAGCAATACTACTATTGAGACCAAAAAAAATTAATTTGGATTCTTAGGAAGTGTCTTAGCAACGTAGTAATGTAACCGGAATCATTTTTGAGTTCTACAAGAAAATTTCTTCTAAAACAAAAAATATTATTTTTTCGATAGCTACAACTCTTCCCACTAGGAAAAAAAAAAATTGTTCTCGAAATTTAACTTAATTGTTTAAGGAGGTCGGAATACTTGGCTAAACGTTTTTTCTCTTTCCCAAGTAGCATTATCTTCACCATATCTACCCCACTGAACTTTGATTAGTAGAATCTTTCTGTTCCTTACAGGAGCTTTCTCGTAAGCCATATCACCATGGATATCAAATGACTAAAAACATTCACCACATGGCTAGAATCTAAAATATATTTTCTAAACATAGAAATGTGAAATACGTTGTGCACTATCGATAGCTCGGGAAGCAATACTAAACTATATACGACATTCCCAATTTTTTCATGAATCTCAAATGGACTAATAGATCTAGGTTTTAATTTTCCTTCCAAAATCGTAGTATTTCCCTCATCAACACCACTTTAAGAAATACTTTCTCACCAACCTCAAAAGTCAACCTTTTCTCCTTTCATCAGCATATCTCTTCTAACGATCTTAGGCATCTCTAATTCTCGATCTAATTTTATATATGACCTCTATAGACTTCTCAGCCAATTATGGATCCAAAACTCTCATTTCACTAACTTCATTCGAGTGTAATAGAGAATGACATCATTGACCATACAAAGCCTCATATGACGTCATGCCATTTGTTGTTTAAAAGCTATTGTTGTATGCAAATTCAACTAACGGTAGACAATCTTCCCACTAACCACTAGAATCTAGTACACAAGCTCTCAACATATCTTCAAAAACTTAGTTTGTTCTAATTGTTCGTCAGTCTAAGTGTGGTATGCAATACTAAATGTTAACTTGGTAATCATAGCTTTCAGAAGGCTTATCCAAAATTTAAAGTAAACCTTGGTTATGTGTTCGACTCTACTCTAGAACACCATGAAGTTGCATAATCTCTCTGAAAGATGTATGTGCAATATGTTCTAAGCTATAGGTTCTTCGAATTAGCAGGAAATGAGCAGATTTTGTCCACCGATCCATGACTACACAAATTGTATCATGACCTCTCGCCGATCTAGGAAAACCAACAACAAAATTCATTGAAATCTTTTACCATTTCCATTCGGGTATGTCGATAAGGTTCAACAACCCTGATGACATCTGATGTTCAGCCTTTACTTGTTGACAAACATACATTTGGACACAAATAGAGCCATCTTCCCCTTCATATTCCTTTACCAATATGTGTCACAAAAATCTTTAAATATTTTGGTTCCATATGGTGTGCGACGTAAGAAGCAGAATGAGCTTTAGTCATAGTCTCATTCTTCAATACCTCATCCTTCGGAAATACAATCGGCCTTTAAACATCAAGGCTTTATCTTAAGCTATTTCAAATCCTTTCATCTTCTCAATTCCCACATCAACCTGATATTTTCCAAAACAGAGTCATCTTTCTGAACAGCTACTATTCTATCCCTGAGTGTCGGTTTCACGGTAAAACTTGCTAGAATTGACGATGTCCTTACCGGTAATGTTAACACTTCATTTCTCAAATCTCTAATTAAATGATCATGTCTTGTACACAGTGCTGACAACTGCCCCCATCTTCTTTCTACTATGTGCATCAGTGACTACATTAGCCTTACCTGGATGGTATAAAATAGTGTCGACATAATGCTTCACTAATTTTAACCACCGCCATTGTCTCATATTCAACTCCTTATAGGTGAAGAAGTATTTTAAACTCTTGTGATCAGTGTAAATATCACATTTTCGCCCATATAGGTAATGGCGCCAATATTGAAGGCTTGCACTATTGTTGCTAGTTTGATATCATGTGTAGGATAACTTTGTTCATATTGTTTCAATTTCATCGAAGTATAAGCAATCACTTTCCCATGTTGCATCAAAACATATCCTAATCCAAGCTTGGATGCATCACTGCAAATCTCACAAATATTTCGAACCATCAGGGATAGTCAACAATGGTACCTATACGAGCCTGTCCTTCAACTCTTGAAAACTCTACTCAGTTTTCTCCGACCATAAGAACTTGGTACCCTTCCTAGTCAACTATATCATAGGACCCGCTATCTTGAAAAATCCTTCTGAAAATCACCAATAATAGTTTGCTAAACCTTGAAATCTCCTCACTTCTCCAACATGTATAGGTTTTGGCCAATTGGTCACTGCCTCAACCTTAGATTGATCCACTTAAATACCTCGCGTTGTAATGTTATGGCCTAAAAACCCCCCACTCGATCAAACCAAAATTCACATTTCTTGAATTTGGCATATAACTTCTCCTCATGCTACTTTCTAGAATTATCCTCCGATGTTCTTCGTGTTGTTGAGAATCTCTTGTGTATATCAGTATGTCGTTAATAAATACGATGACAAGAAAATTTATTGAGATTAAAAAATTCAAAAGAAAATTAAAAAAAATATATAGAATTTTCTCATTAATAATTAAAAACCCAAATCCTAAAAATCTTTTTTTTTTTTTTTAAAGTATAAATCCATAAATTGAGAGAGTGTTTGGTAGAGATTAAAATCAGATTAAAATTGAAAAAGTAGTCGTTATTGTTGACTTTTATTAGATGAGTGGGACCCAATAACGACTATATTTTCAATTATAATTGAATTTTAAACCCTCCAAAATAGGCGAATTAGACAAAACTAGATGGAGCACTATGGAAATCAATAGTCGACAATAGCTTCATATTTTAATCGCTCATAATTCAACCTAACAAACAGTAATCTGGAGGCCATTTTTGTAAATATGAACATAAATACCATGTAAATTACCAGGATGGACTATTCATATATTATTTTATTCAAAAGATGTACAAATTAAAAAAAGAAAATAATAATAACGTATAATTCAGTACATTGTGAATAGGAATTATTATTATTTCAAAACAAACATACAAAGAATGAATTGTGTATAAGAAAGCATAAAAAAATAATATGCTAATAACGATAATTCACCATTCTCACCATTATCAAATCCCTAAATCTCCATTTTCTAGTATACCAAACACCCAATCTCGAAAAAGAAAGGGTTAAAAAATGATAAATGTTTTTTTTTTT
>CAIGRO010194263.1:0-12292 GCA_903798355.1 Fraxinus baroniana
ACTTTGATTCAGATGTAATCTTCAAACTCGATCGTTTTCCATGTCAAAATCGGGTCTCAATAGGAGGCTAAAAATCGGTGCAACCTTTTTCAGCTTGAAAGTTGATATGTGATAAGGTTTCGGCTAAATTTCATCCTTTTGATTCCTTTTTTCATCCAATTGACCTCTAATACTCTCGAATCTTCATCCCAAAGTTAGAAACAAGTTTAGAATATTTGCACTTAAGTCCCTGAACTATCGCTTTCTTCCATTTTGGTCCATTTTCACTTATTTCTTCTAAATTACGCCATGTCCATATAATTTCCACCCAGATCAAAATATGAGTGTAATGAGTACATTTAGGCATAAAGTAGTCATACGAACGCATAAAATAAGGAGGAAAAATTATGCATTTTACATTCTTACCAAATTCAGGCATAAAATCAACATACGAGCTCATAAAATAAGGAGGAAAAAATATGTATTTTACATTCCTATCA
Source organism: Fraxinus baroniana (assembly GCA_903798355.1). Taxonomy (NCBI): domain Eukaryota; kingdom Viridiplantae; phylum Streptophyta; class Magnoliopsida; order Lamiales; family Oleaceae; genus Fraxinus; species Fraxinus baroniana. The sequence continues at coordinate 480 of CAIGRO010194263.1, forward strand.
CCCAGAAGATAGACGATACATTATCTAAGTGGAAAGACAGACGCAGGAAAATGGTTTTGGAAGAAGACCCGTTTGTGCCCGAGATCATGGCAATCCTTCTACTGAAAGGCTTCAAACAGCCTATGATAGAGGCGCATTATGGAGTCATCAATCTGCTTGACCACCTGCGGACCTTAATTGATTTGATGAGACACAATAATGTGCCAATATTTTTTCTCGACACTAAGGAGAGAGGTCAGAGACTACGTAGCAAACTTTGGTAATCTGGACTATTAAAACATTTGATTAGCTCTCGAGGAGTTTTGTGGTTTACTTCTTAAGTAGCAAGAGGATGAAGAAGAGAGCCATTAGGTAGATACAAGTTGTATAAGAGAGAGATGAACCTTTGTAGGAATACTTGATTAGGTTTAGCTGTGCCACACTTGGTATAGGCCACACTTGGTATAAAAGTCTTTCAAATGTCTGCAGTAGTAACCGCGTTGATGAATGGGACGTCCAGTACACCTTCTGAGCCCCCAAATCCAGGCAATTTATATGTCAATATGCGACCTCAAACTTCTCTCAACAACTCAAGTTCTCCCTACGGTCTAGTTTAGAGCTTTCAAAATCGAAAATTACTTAAAGTCCTAAACCACTAGACCATGCACTCTACAGTTCGACATAATCCAAGGGGCTAAACTGATGGCAGCAAAATCAATAAATTGGTTTTAAGCTCAACGGTGCTTTACGGTTTAGTGTAGAGTCATCAAACCCAAAAATAGGTTAAAGCCCTAAACCACTAGACCATGTACTTTAAATTCAACATCGTCCCAAAGGCTAGATGTAGAGAAACAAAATCAATAAATTGGTTACAAATTCGACGGTGCTTTACAGCCTAGTGGAGAGCCTTCAAAATGAAAAATTGGTTAAAGCCCTAAACCACTTGACCCTACACTCTACAATTTGACATCGCCCAAGGGGCTAAATGGATAGCAATAAAACCAATAAATTGATTATAAGCTCAATACCGCTCTACAGTTTAGTAGAGAGCCTTCAAGACTAAAAATTGGTTAACGCCCCAAACTACTAGACCGTGTGTTCTACAATTCGATATCGTCCAACTAGGCGGAGAGCAACAAAATCAATAAATTGGTTATAAGCTTAACAGGGCTCTACGGTCTAGTGGAAAGCCTTCAAAACCAAAAATTGGTTAAGGCCCTAAACCACTAGACTTAGCACACAAAGAGCAACAATACTAATAAATTGGTTATAAGCTGACAGCGCTCTACAGTCAAAGTGGAGAGCTTTCAAAACCAAAAATTGGTTAAGACCCTAAACAACTAGACCTCATGCTATACAACTCAACATAGTCGAAGGGACATGTCGACTAGCAATAAAACCAAAAAACTAGTTAAAGATTGAAATTTCTACCCAGGCCTACGATTGATGCGTCAATCATATGATGGTCAAAGGCCAATAGTTGGCAATTATATAGCCAGGAGCACCCCAGCTACATGATCGAATAAAAAAAGTTGTGCAAGAATAGGAAACTTAACTTTACACATTAGCAAGCAGCTTCTATGATAGGACAAATGGAGAAAAATTAAAAAGCAGTAGAGTTCAATGAGAAATCATCCATACTCAAAACAAAGTGTGATTTTATGTCCACATCCCGAACCTAAAAAAACCATTAGATGATCAAATGAAAAAATGAATAACAATGGGAAGTGTTAGAAGATCAGCAATGAAATACTGCATCAACCTAAGTGGGAAATCCTTTCACTCCCACCTCACGATGTGTGCTCAAATATCTTGGATTGATTAGCTCTATTATCTTTTTCCTTGCATTGCACCATATACCTATCGAAACCCTGAGTGATAGATACAAGGGTACTCAGCAACTATCCTCCTTGGCCAATTTGATGGACAACGCCATCGCATTTCCTCCATATGAATGTAAGGCATTGGCATAATCAGAGGATGATTTGTACTGCTCCACGGATGCCTTTAGGTCCTTAACATACTCCGCTGAGGCCTTATATCATTCTACTGCTTCTTTCGGTAATCGGGCTAAAACATATTGTAGGTTAATAGTTTCTATCTCTTGCTTACAAGCCTCGGTCTCTAAAGCTTCGAGAGATGTTTGCTAAAATTATATACTGCAAGTGTATGGGTCGCGTTCAAGTAATAAAGTTGACATTTTGAGTCCGGGTTGTCAATACCTTGAAGAATGTTTACTTTTCATTACACAATGTTAGTCAATTTAATTTTAACAATAAAAACAAACACACAATAAATTTTGATTTTGGAAAATTAGGGAAAATTAACTAAGAATCTACAAAATAAGAAACATAAACGCTCGAAAATTTTGGAGGAAAACGTGATTGGGATTCACAGTTTCGTTTGATCGTCACCTAATTAATTTCTCCACAAGCCAATTAATAAATTACTCACTATGTTAGACCTGATTTTCCAAGTTTAGTTAATTACATCTCTCAGACGAGATTAACATGAATTGATTGGTTAACCTACTATATCTCTATTTCGATTAAAATCAAACAATCGCATTAAATCTTTGTGAAAAATAGCTCAATTGGTCACCTAAGGTTAGGCGTATATCTCTATCCCCACACAAACCTAGAGTATTTACTATTGGGTCTAAAATGTACAATCTTCTCTCGAACGATTTAAAAATCACTAAACTCAATCATTTAATGGCCAAAAAAAAATGAAATTCATTCAACACAATAATAAATACACGTGAAAATAAGTATTTTAACATTAAAGAGCAAATATTAGAATGAATTAAAGTTGGGTTAAGTTACTACCATAAATAACTTAGCCCATTTTATATAAATGATAAAAAAAAAAAATGAATATTTTATACAATACAGTATAGATATGACAAAATAATTGAAAAATACAAAGTTATAGATAAAACCATTTTTTTGAAGCTTGGCTTTGACTTCCTAAAATATTTCTTCAAATCCTTAGATATATTCTTCTTGTGCTCTCTATGATTCTCCCCCAAAAATTACAATTAAAAATGAAAAGAAAAATAAGAGAAAAAGAAAAGCAAAGCAAAATAAAATAAAAAAAGAAGAAGAAGAAGAAGAACCAAGAGCTGCGCAAAACAAGTTTTATAAACCTATGCAAAATAAAAATTTGTACCCAACTCCCTGAGTTTTCGATAAGTAAACAAAACGGTCACAGTCCTTTTACATACCTAGGTGCCAATTCTCTACCAAAAAAATGAATTTGTTTTTTTTTTTTTTTTTGCAGCCAAGTCCCCTAGATAATTGCACGATATTTTGCCCATCTTTGATCTTGTACAATTTGGTCCTCATATTTTGACTTTCATATCACTTATGCCCTTTATAAATTGTATCCTTCAACTTTTTGATTTGTTCACTTTGGTCCCCAAATTCACGATTTTGCACACTTTTAATCCATTTTCTTCCTTTTGTCTTGTTCTATTTCCTTTGAGTGACTCTAACTCAGGGTATAAAAGGTGGCATATTGGTCAATTATTGGATATGTGTTTTTAAGAGAGGAATAAGCTTGACTTGACTATTGAAGAGGAAAATCTAAGAATGTCTCCAATTAGTGTTGAATGACAAATGCCCATCAAAAGGTCGAACAAAGAAGAATCAAGACTTCTACCAACCATAGGAATTCCTAAATTTGGAAAGTTCAATGCAACTCTAAAGGTGAAGAAGACAAAGGCATTATAATAGCTAATTCGTACATCTCAAAGACACGCCTAAAGAGGTCTACTGAGAGGGAAATTTCATTTCTAAGATAGATGTATAAGATGTATAATGCCTTCCTCCAAGTGTTAGGATTTATTTGGCTAGGAGTGAGGTGGAATTCATTAAAAACCATGAAAAAGAAGGGGAATCGAAGACCACCATCCATAATGTTTTTATATATAACAATCTAATGGGGGTCCGACCCAGGAAGTCTCTCTTTGGACATAGGGGCTCTATAAACATAATTGTCAACATGATCGATTTGCTAGTACTTTTTCCAATTTGATTGGGGAGTTATAAATGCTATAGCATTTTGGAATATCAAGAACAACTACCTCACTCATTGGATCCCGTCTAATTTCTAAATTTCGGTTCAAAGACTTTAGTTGAGCTAATATGTTTTTTTTAAGAACTTGGTTGAAAGAAATGAAGTTTAGCATAATTGGTCAGAATGTCGAGTTGGACATTCATCGTAACTTTTTTTCATAACATAACAGACAGGATACGAACAAGGATTGTCTCTTATATCCTAACATTGACTTGAATGCACTAGAAGATCCTACGTTAAAATTTTTATTGAATGTTTAAATACAAAAATCCTCAAAAATAATAATTTTGTTTGTTGATCACACAAGCAAATATATAAAGGAAGTCATCTTTAGAGATATGACAGATATCAACGGTACATCTTCGACCTCCTTTTCCAGTTTTTTGTTGGTTTTTGTTTCTCTGTCGGCTTCTAATACATGTGGGTGTTCATGAAAGGCCTCACGATCTTTCTCATTGCACTTAAAACACACATGAATTTTTTAACAAGTCTTTGTCAACGAACCATGCATACAATAGATGCTGCAACTTCCAGTTCGTGCTATCTTTTTGTGTAAATGATACGGGATCATCATTGTTGAATATTTAACATTCCGACGTATATTAAACTGGAAATGTTTCTCCTCGTAAAATTTTAGAAAAGTGGACCTGTCCTTAATGAAAGCATTATCCAGAATGAGATCATTATCCTTAGTGCATATAGCTATGTTATTCACCAAACTCTGGAGAATAAAGAAAGATCAGGGTGGTAAAATGCTTTCAAAACCATGAAATTATATACAGGATGAATGAGTTATTTGTAGTTCGCAAGTATATACAGGAACATACTTACGAAATGGGAGCTTGTTAAAATGATCATAGGCAAGCTCGAGCATGGTTTATTGGTCGATAGATAATGCACAACTAATAAGACCCACGGACAATCTACAGATCTTCGAACATCATTAACGACGTCAGTCGAGATTACGAATTGGTCATGAACTAAAAGAAAACCTGGAGGCCAAAGAATGTGAGTTGGAGGATTTAATGCACTAGGCCAAGTAGAGCTATGCTAAATTGGCCAGTTGATTCATAACATGGGAAGAACTAATCCTGGCCCAAAATTTTTTATTGAGATGGAGGAAGACATTTGCTTTAAGTTTATCTTCATGGCTCTTGGGCAATTGGAATCTATGCAGAGGGCAATTGGAATCTACGCAGCTCTTAAAGTGTGAAAATAGTCGGGTCCACAATGAATAACACTCCTCGCAATTACAAATTGGTCGAGTTGGACAATTATCCTTAGTGCATGCAGGTACGTTATTAACCAAAATCTATAGAATAAAGAAAGTCGAGGGTGGTAAAGTGCTTTCAAAATCATGAAATTATATACAGGACGAACGAGTTCTTTGTAGTTCACAAGTATACACAGGAACGTTCTTGCGAAATGGGAGTTCTTCGAAATAATCATAGGTAAGCTCGAGCATGGTTTATTGGTCGACAGATAATGCACAATTAATAAGACCCACAGACAATCTACAGACCTTCGGACATCATTAATGAGTTCGGTCGAGATTACGGAGTGGTCATGAACAGAAAGAAGACCTAGAGGCTAAAGAATGTGAGTTGGAAGATGTAATGGGCTCAGTTAAGTAGAGCTATGCTAAATTGGCCAGTTATTGCCATAACATGGGAAGAACTAATTCTGGCTCAGAATTTCTTATTCAAAAGGAGGGAGATACTTCCTTTTAAGTTTATTTATATTGCTCTTGGACAATTGGAATCCACACAGAGGGCAATTGGAATCTACGCAACTCGTAAAGTGCAAAAATAGCTGATTCCACAATGAATAACACTCCTCACAGTTACAAATTGATTGAGTTGGACATTCATCGTAACTTTTTTTCATAACAAAACAGTCAGGATACGAACAAGGATTGTCTCTTATACCCTAACACTAACTTGCATTTACTAGAAGATCATGCGTCCTAATTTTTACTGAATGTTTAAGTACAAAAATCCTCAAAAATAATAATTTTGTTTGTTGATTACATAAGCAAATATATAAACGAAGTCCTCTTTGGAGATATGGCAGATATCAACAGTACCTCTTCGACCTCCCTTTCCAGTTCTTGGTTGGTCTTTGTTCCTCTGTCAGCTTCTGATACATGTGGGTATTCATGAAAGGTCTCACGATCTTTCTCAAAGCATTAAAGCACACATGAAATCTCTGAAACCATGCATACGACAGATGCTGCAACTTTAAGTTCATGCTATCTTTTTGTGTAGATGATATAGGATCATCATTGTTGAATGTTTAGCATTCCGAAGTATATTAAATTGGAAATGTATCTCCTCGCAAAATTTTAGATAAGTGGACATGTCCTTAATGAAAGCATTATCCAGAACGAGATCATTATCCTTAGTGCATGCAGGTACGTTATTCATCAAACTCTGGAGAATAAAGAAAGATCGGGGTGGTAAAATGCTTTCAAAACCATGAAATTATATACAGGATGAATGAGTTATTTGTAGATCGCAAGTATACACAGGAACATACTTGCGAAATGGTAGTTTGTTAAAATGATCATAGGCAAGCTCGAGCATGGTTTATTGGTCGATAGATAATGAACAAGTAATAAGACCCATAGACTATCTACAGACCTTCGGAGATCATTAACAACGTCAGTTGAGATTATAGAGTGGTCACGAACAAAAAGAAGGCCTAGAGGCCAAAAAATGTGAGTTGGAGGATTTAATGGGCTTGGCCAAGTAGTGCTATGCTAAATTAGCTAGTTATTGCCAAAACATGGGAAAACTAATCAAAGCTCGGAGTTTTTTATTCAGACGGAGGGATATACTAGCTTTAAGTTTATTTATATTGCTCTTGGACAATTGGAATCTACGCAGAGGACAATTGGAATCAACGCAGCTCGTAAAGTGTGAAAATTGCCGGTTCCACAATGAATAACACTCTTCGCAATTACAAATTGGTCGAGTTGGACATTCATCAAAGTCGCGTAACTTTTTTTTCATAACAAAATAGCCTGGATACAAACAAGGATTGTCTCTTATAGCCTAACACTGACTTGCATGCACTAGAAGATCTTGCGTCAAAATTCTTATCGAATGTTTAAATGAAAAATCCTCAAAAACAATAATTTTGCTTGTTGATCACATTAGCAAATTTATAAAGGAAGTCCTCTTTAGAGATATGACAGATATCAACGACACCTCTTCGGTCTCATTTTCCAGTTCTTGGTTGGTCTTTATTCCTCTGTCGACTTCTGATACATGTGGGTGTTCATGAAAGACCTCATGATCTTTCTCATTGCACTTAAAGCACACATGAAGTTTTTGACAAGTCCATGTCAACGAACCATGCATACGACAGATGCTGCAACTTCCAGTTCCTACTATCTTTTTGTGTAGATGATACAGGATCATCATTGTTGAATATTTAGCATTCCGAAGTATATTAAATTGGAAATGCTTCATCTCGCAAAATTTTAGAAAAGTGGACCTCTCCTTAATGAAAGCATTATCCAGAATTAGATCATTATCCTTAGTGTATGTAGGTACATTATTCACCAAGCTCTGTAGAATAAAGAAAGATCAGGGGTGATAAAGTGCTTTTGAAACCATGAAATTATATATATTAAATGGAAAATGTTTCTACTCGCAAAATTTTAGAAAAGTGGACGTGTCCTAAATGAAAGCATTATCCAGAATGAAATCAATATCCTTAGTGCATGTAGGTACATTATTCACCAAACTCTAGAGAATAAAGAAAGATCAGGATGGTAAAGTGCTTTTAAAACCATGAAATTACATATAGGACAAACGAGTTCTTTTTGGTTCACAAGTATACACAGGAATATACTTGCGAAATGGGAGTTCGTCCAAATAATCATAGTCAAGCTCGAACATGATTTATTGGTCGATAGATAATGCACAAGTAATAAGACCCACAGACAATCTGCAAACCTTCAGACATCATTAGGTTAGTCGAGATTACGAAGTGGTCACGAATAAAAAGAAGGCCTAGAGGCCAAGGAATGTGAGTTGGGGAATTTAATGGCTCGGCCAAGTAAAGATATGCTAAATTGGCCAGTTATTGCCATAACATGGGACGAAGCCTGGCTCGGAATTTTTTATTCAGATGGAGATAGATACTTGCTTTAAGTTTATCTTCATGGTTCTTAGACAATTGGAATCCACACAGAGGGCAATTAGAATCAACGCAGCTTGTAAAGTGAGAGAATAACCGGTTCCACAATGAATAACACTCCTCGCAATTACAAATTGGTCGAGTTGGACATTCATTGTAACTTTTTTTCATAACAAAACAGCCAGGATACGAACAAATATTATCTCTTATAGCCTAACACTGACTTGCATTTACTAGAAGATCCTGCATCCTAATTTTTATTGAATGTTTAAATACAAAAATCCTCAAAAATAATAATTTTGTTAGTTGATCACATGAGAAAATATATAAAGAAAGTCATCTTTAGAGATATGATAGATATCAACAGTACCTCTTCGACATCCTTTTCCAGTTCTTGGTTGGTCTTTGTTCCTCTGTCAGCTTCCAATACAAGTGGGTGTTCATAAAAGGCCTCACGATCTTTCTCATTGCACTTAAAGCACACATGAAATTTTTGACAAGTCCATGTCAATGAACAATGCATACGACAGATGCTGTAACTTCCAGTTCATGCTATCTTTTTGTGTAGATGATACAGGATCATCATTCTCAAATATTTAGCATTCCGAAGTATATTAAATTGGAAATGTTTCTTCTAGCGAAATTTTAGAAAAGTGGACGTGACCTTAATAGAAGCATTATCCAAAATGAGATCATTAATCCTTAGTGTATGCAGATACGTTATTCACCAAACTCTGGAGAATAGAGAAAGACCAGGGTGGTAAAGTGCTTTTGAAACCATAAAATTATATACAGGACGAACGAGTTCTTTGTAGTTCCGTAAGTATACACAAGAAAACACTTGTGATATGGGAGTTCTTCGAAATGATCATAGGCAAGCTCGAGCATGGTTTATTGGTCGATAGATAATGCACAAGTAATAAGACCCACAGACGATCCGTAGACCTTCGGACATCATTAACGATGTTCGTCGAGATAAAATAAGGAGATGACTTCTCTTATACCGAGATCGGAAGCTCCTCTTCAATTTACACTCATTGTGGAATTTTCGAAATCTCGACCTCGTATGGATGTATGAATGAGATCATCTGTTTAAATTTTACTTTTGGAGAGTTTGTAGTAAGGGGGAGATGATTTATTGCTTGCTTAGCTAGAGTAAGTTTTGATGTTTAGTGATATCAATGCTTGGTTTTGGTGTATTGGTTTACATTGATATTACATCTTAATTTAACTAATATGCGATTGAATTTATGAATAACTGTCTCAAAATACTTTTATTCCTGTTATTGTTTCAGATGTTTTTACATTTAGAATTTTTTTTAGTTAAAGGAAAGTGGTACCTTTGAGATTTTATTAATATGCCCTCACTTGTGGAGGAGGAATACCATGCTTACATGAAATTAATAAGAGCAGTAAATGAGGAAGTATTTTTTCCCTTACAATGAAAGTAAATGACGAAAAATAAAGCAGTAAACAAGAAAATATTACTTCATTTACAATAAGAACTAATGTAAAAAATGGACAAAAAATAAGTATTGAAAGTTAAAATAAAATGCAAATACAGAGATTGGGCAATCCATGTATGTCAACTTGTTCTAGTGCCCTAATATGTCGTGGTAGGTCAAGTGGTCCATATACATGATATTGTCGATGATCCCAACCCTCAGTAGCAAGAGCACGCGATCCATGAGGGATTTGGTTATTACAGTCAGGAAGTCAAAAAGTACTAGAGTTAGTCGAATCTGACAGCACTGTAAGCAGATTCATTTATAGTGGAGATAAGTTTATTGGTCCTGGAGATTTTACCCAGTTGGGTTTCTCCGTCATCAATATTGGTATTGTTTATTGCTTTCGTATTACAAACTATAACAATTCAATTTAGGATAATTGGACTGTTTGTTTAACCATATAGAAACAATTAAATAGTGACTTGTTGCTTTTAATTGTATAATTTCACACGTAAGGCCAAACATAATATTTAATTCCGTATAAAAACCTATTCACTCCCCTCTAGGTGTTAGTTGGGTCGACCCTCATTATTTCATGAAGTTAACATCAACATTTATTTATGTGACTAAGTAATTGTTCCAAATTCCACAAAACATTCTATAGACCAAAAGCTTCATATACTAGAAATGAAAAACCAACTTGATCAAATTTTCGCCAACCACAAAATTACTAGTACTTGCAACATAATTAAAAAAGAAACAGATTAGTAAAATGGGATGTACATCCAAAAAGAAAGGACATAAAGCTCCATAGGTTTTTATTGGATTCTATGCAATCACGACAATCTTTTCATTCCTCACCTTCCTAACGCTTCTCAGAACAAAGTTCCAATATACTTCGTATCCTCCACAACGCTTTCGATTTTCATACTTGAATAGTTGACACTACAAGTTGGTTCGAGCATTATTCAGGTCAAATACCTCATATCACCACATCTTTATGTCGACCTCGATGGGACCAAAGTTATATGGTGGTTGGATGGAATGTTTTGATGCAGGAACTTTGTTTTGCTACAGGGTAATGCAATTGAAATTTGACACCATTTTAAGAGAGAAACAAAAGTTTGAACATATGTAAAAGACCCGATTCCCTTATAGGACAAGAGACTGATATTTGTATGGGCTTGTAACCATCACATATCCACTTTTCAAACTCAGCAACAACCGCTAGAGGTGGTGCAACCAACCCTTCACTGAATGCGTATATTAAGGTAATTTTGATGGATCCTGATGCAGAAGGAAACATGAGATTTCCAAGTCCTAAATCGGTGTATCATTGTGGATTGGGATTTTGATGCAGAATGGATATTGTTGCAGATATTGAATTGCTTTAATATGAGGATGCAAATGAGCTGAATATTTTTCGAGGATATTGGGGACGAGAACCATGATTTCCCTTTTTCTTTTCTTATTTTTTTGTAGGTTTTGGTGGGGGCGAGGGATAATGGATTAATTTACTTTATTAACTAAAATAGATAGTTTTTAAACTTAGCTTGGTAACAAGCTAAAGTGATGCGAAATATGCCCTATACAGATTTCCTAAAATAACCACCATCTCCCCCACCCTTTTCCGGGTACAACCCTAAATCTTCCACCGCTCCACCATGGCCGAACCTCCAGACCAAAATAAAGAACCTCCAGGCCAGAATAAACATCTATTTCCGTCCAACATGAAGACCAACATATCCTCTGCCACGACCTACGCAGCAACAGTAGCTTCTTCATTGATTCAACATGATTTATCCACTATCCCTATGATAGATGTAGCTGTCTCACTAAGCTAGCTACAAAAGAAAGAAAGAGACACGCTGTGATATTTTTCCCTTTGGAACTACAGAGATCAGAAGCTCTTCTTCAATTTGCACTCATTACGAAATTTTTGAAATCTCAACCTCGAATGGATGTTCTTCGACATCATATTAATACCAAATGGGGATTAACTACAATTCCTATTGTCAGCTTCATTGATAGATGCCATGTACTGTGATAAGCGCATTTTGTGCACTTATTTATGGTATATTACATGGGTTTCATGTCGTCAAATTGTTAATTTGTACCTAACTTGGCTTAATTTTCTCTTGTTTTAGTTATGGCCTT
>CAIGRO010194275.1:0-10894 GCA_903798355.1 Fraxinus baroniana
AGTTCATACAACATCACTTCGGTTCATACAACGTCACTTCGGTTCATACCATATCACTTCGGTTTATACAATCGGTTCGGCCCCATGCGCAATCGCCTCGGCCACCACGTGGCGCGGCTTGGGCCACCTTTGTGACGCGTGGAGGAAGAGGTGGCGGGTCAAATTTGACCCGTAACATCATATATTGTTCCAAAAAAAAAAATTTGCTTGCAAAAATATGTGCCAAACATGTTGAAAATTGATATCCAATTATTGAAATAGAATTGGCCGATAGGAGTAGGAAGCAGTCCCATTCATTTGTCGTACAATTTTTTTGGATTTAGCCATAAACAATAACTAGCTTCGTCGTGACTCATCCTACATTCCTACTACACAACAAAGTTAGTGTCAAAAACTGGCTAATGAAAATTGCAATACAGCTCCCATATTTATTATTAAGTTCATGTACACGAGTCTAATTTTTATTTCTTTATATCTATTAAGTTTTCAATGTTTTGTGTTTGTAGTGTCTCGGAATTGACCTAAAAGATTAATTCTAGTTGCATAGATGGTAGCCAAACAAGCTAAAAAAAAATTCTACACCGAAGGAAAAAGTGAGCGTGCCTTTTGACGTTTAAAAGTGAAAACTGTCAATTAGACACAATGCGCTATAAAGTTAAAAGTGTGAAAATTTGAATGCCACGAAATAAAAGTTGACACTAATCTGCAAGAATACATATAATTTGCAGATGTCCACTATAATTTTTCCTATACGATTATAGATCTCCAACCTTAAAAATTGAGGTTTTGAATCCTCAACATATTTGAAATTTCAAAATTGAGTCCCCACGTGGTGAAAATCATCAATTTGAACGTTCAAATTGCATGCGACTTTAAAGTTGAATCGAAGAAAAAATGTTAAGCGGTTTGACTACTCTGTCATCTGGTTATGAGTCATGCGAAAGTCTTTTACAATTTTAACATCTTTACTGATGATTTCAATCACTGATGGACCCAAATTCATCAATTTAAATAGATGGCTCAAGACTTCATTTTTAAAATTACATACCTATAATTACACCACATGAAAGTTTGGGGATCTCATCCCCAACTTATCCTATCAATAATGCATGAACCCCACGAGGGCCCTCGACAGATGACTGGCTTGACTTACAGTTGCTTAGCTTTTCAAGTCAACGAACTTTTTCTTATCTTTTTCACTGATTCCACCTTCCATTGTCTTATTTTTAACAATTCTCCAATTGTCTAGGTCGGAAGCAGAGGCAAACATTTTGAGTTATGAAGCATGATGAAATTTGTAAAAAAGTTGTGAAGAATTTTACATTAAAAAAAATTATACCTCATGTAATTTTACACTCGAAAATTTATATTAGAGTATGACTTTTTCGAATGTAAAATTTTGAAAATTTTGATGCCATATCCCATGTAAAATTTTCTAATAAAATGATGTAAATTATATTGAAAATTTTATATTGCAAAAATAATAATATTTGAAATTTTTAAAGAAAATACGAGTTATAAGCCTCTTTTTAAGAAACATGTTTGACGTATCTTTAGTTATTTTCAATATCTGTTTGGACCATTCGATATGTCATGATATATTTCTCGAAATGAGTTTTGAGATGACATATGCAATTTGTGGATTCGGCTAGCGTATGATCGTTGGAATTTTTTTAAAGTTAGCATGTTATCGAAATTCTAAAAAAAAAAAAGTTTGAAATGTCCTACTTTGACACATCATAACATTTGCTACGGTTGGCCATTTCGCACGTCATTAACGATGTTAAAAATCAGGTCGTGAGTATTTCGAAATGGTATTAAAAATGCGATATTTCGATTTCGTTTGACATCTTAAAATGACTTCGAAAATTGAGACAAAAACGTAGAAGAAGAAAAAAAAATGGCCCCAAAGTTGGGGGTCGCGTGACCCACCATGCCCATCTTGTGTCCAGGTCTCGATTAATATGAATTTAGTTTGCACGTGAAAAACATATTATAAATTACATTTTTATCCAACTTTTAAATGAAGTGATTTATCACAATATTGAAGTGAACTAATGGCTCGTTTTCATTCTCACGAATGAAAAAATAAAAAATCAGCATGATTAGCAACGACTTGGTCACATGCCACTTGATTAACTTATCCTATGAGTCTGACAGAGTGTTTTTGCTTATTCTATGCTTGATTTAAAATCCAAAAATAAGTGATTATTAGCCCACGTCGTTAACTTTTGTGGCCAAAAATAAGTGATTATTTACCCATATCTTATCTTTGCTTTTGTGGCCTCTCCATTTTCAACACTGTGTTTCACCTTTCTTTGTCATGTCATTTATAAATGATGATTGTTGATTATTTTCTGTCCCCAACAAATTTAGCAGCTTCAACAAAACAGCTTTTCATCTCTCAATTTAGTGCGTGAATTAGGTAAATGATCTTCTGTTAATTTTGTGTTGCCTTCTGTTTTCTTCTCAAGGGAATTGTTTTCACCAGGAACACTCTGGCATAAGTAGAAATGTAGAATTTGAAGATTCTCACACAAATTGGCCGCTTTTGGCGATTTTTGATGTCTGCAATTATAATCATATTCATAGAGAGTTTGACCTTTTGTTTTGTAGGTTGGAATTTTCAGGTCGTGGCGAAAATCAAGATTGCTAAATGCTGACTTACAGCTTACTGAAAGTCCCAAATGAATCCATTTTATTGCAGTGGAAGAATTTTACATAATTCAATAATCAATTATTCTGTCATTAGTAAAATTTGAACTGGGATTCTTTTGAAAAAGTAATCTGATGGAAGTTCCAGCAAGGAAGCATATAAAGAAGCAGCTAACAGGTAAAAGAGATGATACTGCACTACATTCAGCAGTAAGATCAGGGAATTTACAAGGAGTTGTGGAGATCATTACAAATTGTGGTGATGAAGAGTTGGAGGAATTGTTGTATAAGCAGAATCAATCAGGCGAAACCGCGCTTTATGTTGCCGCAGAAAGTGGTCGAACTGATCTCGTGGAAGAGATGATAAAGTTTTATGATCTTGGATCTGCTGCAATCAAGGCTAAAAATGGTTTTGATGCATTTCACATAGCTGCCAAGCAGCAAGAACTGGGTAAGTTTCTGTAGTATTCTCTTCCGTATTGGAATCTGAATTCAAATTATACTGTTCATTTATCTGCGTTTTAGGCATTCAGAGATTGTGTATATTCTCCAGTATAAAGATATTAGGGTGAAATTTAAAGAGATACAGAAACTTAGAGATCTTCGTTGTAAAACCTCTTTTTATCGATTTTAGTGAAACTTCCACTATGAATTTGTGCGCGCGCTTCTTTTTGGTTCATATTGCTTTCAGGCCCGGGATTAGGTTTTTTCCACAACACCGACCTCTCCAATTTGAGGCACGTCTTTGTTAAATCTGCAATGATTCCGAAACATGTTATTCAGGGAGAGCTGGTGATTCTTGAAAATACTGATAAGGGGGGGGGGACTATGTTTCAATAATTTTTTTGACTGTCATACTATTCTGTTAATTTCTACATGATGAACTTAGAGATTGATCGACAATTCTAATAAAATCGAGGTCAAATGCAGGCGTACTGAAGATCCTCATGGAGGCCATCCCACAACTGTTGGCGACTGTGGATCAATCAAATACAACAGCATTGCACACTGCAGCAGCACAAGGCCACGTTCAGGTGGTCGATTTCCTCTTAGAGAAAAACAGCAGTCTCGCCACCATAGCGCGAAATAATAGGAAAACAGCTTTGCATTCTTCGGCAAGAAATGGGCATTTTGAGGTGGTGAAGGCCATTTTAAGCAAAGAACAAGGCATTGCTACATGGAATGATAAGAAGGGTCAGACTGCTCTTCATATGGCTGCTAAGGGGCATAGTACTGAAGTAATTGAAGCACTTGTTGCATCAGATCCTGCTTTAGTTACAATGGTCGATGGAAAGGGCAATACTGCATTGCATATAGCAACGAGAAAGGGTCGAACACAGGTATATAATTTCCTCTTCAGAAATATTTTAGCAAGTAATTTAATTTTCGAACAGAAGGAAACAATTCCAAGAGAAAGTAACTTTCTCACAAATTGAGTCTGGTTTTAACCGTTTCAGATTGTTCGTACCGTAGTAAAACACGAAGGGACGAATAAAGAAGCCGTCAACAAGTCTGGTGAGACGGCCATAGACACTGCTGAGAAAACTGGACATTCAGAGATTGCATCAATTCTTCAAGAATATGGAGTTCAGAGTGCAAAATCCTTAAAAACACAACCAGCACCAACTGCAGCCAGAGAACTAAAACAAACAGTAAGCGACATAAAACATGAAGTTCACGACCAGCTCGAACACACACGACAAACTCGAAGACGAATGCGAGGTATAGCCAAAAGGCTCAACAAAATGCATGCAGAAGGGCTTAACAATGCAATTACCTCCACTACAGTTGTTGCGGTTCTAATTGCTACAGTTGCATTTGCTGCCATTTTTACACTTCCAGGCCAGTATGCAGATGACCCTAAAAAGGTTCCCCCTGGATTTTCCCTAGGAGAAGCAAATATTGCCCCAAACATGGAATTTACAATCTTCTTCATATTTGACTCTCTTGCACTCTTTATATCATTAGCAGTAGTTGTAGTGCAGACTTCTGTAGTAGTTGTAGAGAGGAAAGCAAAGAAACAAATGATGGCAGTTATTAACAAGCTAATGTGGCTGGCTTGCGCGTTTATATCGGCCGCGTTTCTTGCTCTGTGCTACATCATTGTGGGAAAAGATGAGAGGTGGTTGGCCATTGGAGTGACCATTATAGGAACTTTGATAATGGCTACGACACTGGGTACATTGTGTTACTGGGTGATCATGCACAGGATTGAAGCTTCCAACTTGAGGAGCCTTCGAAAGTCAGCAAGAAATAGTCGATCACAATCGTGGTCCGTGTCAGTGATGACAGATTCCGAGATTCCTGATGATGAGTATAAGAAACTGTATGCTCTGTGATTTTAGTGTTTCTGGGATTCTCTAGAAAATACCTCTACGAGGAGAAACAGACGAGATGTCTGCGTAGTATGATTCTCATCTTTTTTTTTTTTCTGTTTATAGGACAGGGCTATTTAGCCATGTTAGATTGTAAATAAACCTGGAAGTATTTCAGATTTCAAAATCAATTCTTCATGGTCTGTGTCATAACAGATTCCATGATTCCATTTCCTGATGCGCATAAGAAACTCAACGTTCTATGATTGTAGCATCTCCGAGGGTTCTTGAGAAAATCAGTTTTAGCATGTATATGTCTGTAAAACGATTCTCATCTTGCCAGTTCAAAGGAGAGTGCTGGTGATTTGATCAAAATCGCTTCTTCCTGATTAATAACTATGAATTTCCACTGCATCTCGTGCCTATGGGCCACTATAACTATTTAAGAAGACACTCGAAATTGGAAAGATAAAGAAAGACGTGCATGCATCTATTTCTACATCTATCCTAGCATATTAGTTCAATTACTAGTGCACACTACTTCTTGAAATAATAGCTAATGTGCACACAACAACCATAAATTGCATTATTCTTTCAAGTAGAAAGTATAAAGTAGCTTTTGCTCAAAAGGCAGCCATCATAGAAGTGCGTTAAAGCCGTTTTTCTTAAATTTCTTGACTTCCTTTATCTCTGAAAGTATACAACATTGGATGACAACCGTGTGTTGTTAAAATCCTAGCATACGAGGTAAAAAACAGTTTTTTTAAAATGGACGGATATGATGATGTCAAATAAGATGTTGTCAACCAATGTTGTACATGTAACATGATTTTTTATCCCCTTTACTTTCCCAGGTATTGTTTTTGGTTAGTCCTAAAGCAAGAATTTCATTCATAATCAAACAAACAGGACATGTCCATACAGTAACATAGCAAATACTTTGGCCTAATTGTAATTGTGTCCAGTATAATCCAGAGTTTTAAATGATTAAATAATTTGGAATCTAATTAAGAGCAATCTGAAAATTTCAGCAAGAAATGGACTTTCTTGAAACTTTCCTTCTTGCAAACATTTTTAATGCATCAGAATTAACAAAATTCAAATGATGAAAATGAAAATACCAGTACCTAACTCATCAACGTGACAATTCCTTCACCTACACATGCTCGAATACACCACAAAAAAGTCCATGAGCTCACTGTAAAATCAGGTTACATTGTGAGGTCGTCTTCACCTTGTGCATTGTACTTCTCACCTATACCCAAACGACGAGGGACTGCTAACACAAAACTCTAGATTTTTCTCGATCCTCACCATCTGCAATCTTAGAATCAGAAAATGTACAAAATGCAGAATCACTTGATGCATTTCTTGAATCCGGAACCTGTCGAGATTCTTGCAATGAGCAATGGCTGCCTCGATAGAACTCTCGTTCTCAGGTGCACTACTGCTCCTCTTGAGAGAATTCAACTCATGAACATTATTCAAATTATATGAAAAAGATGAAGAAGAAGATGATGAATTCGAAGAATAAGAAGACAAACACTTCGTTGGAGAATGTCGTTTGATTGCACTGGAAAATGATCTTCTATGAACATTATCCTCAATCCCTTCTTTCTCAATGTTTTTTATTATAGAACCTATTGTTGGATTTTTCTTGGCTACTTTAAAGTACTGTTTTGAGAAGTTCTCATTTATGGATAAGATTTCAGCTTCTGAGTGAGCAGATTTACTGAATAAAGATTTCAAATACGCTCTTGAGGCCTTGAGCTTTGAACCCAATATAGAATGCTTAATAAACTTGAGCTTTTTGAAGGTCCAACTTTTTTTTGTATGATGATTGCAATTATTTTTTATGAAACTGCTTAATTCAGTGGACCATTCAAAGAAATACTCATCAGGGTTCAGTTCACAACTCACCCTGCATGATTCTGATGGAGAAATGTTGCAAGAGTCCAATGGGGTGTTTGTGTTGGTACAAGGTGCTGTAGAACAAGAACTAATAAATGGGAAGGAACCCTCTTTGATGGTGGCGCCATCGCCGGAGGTGGTAGAGAGGAGAGTTTGAACCATTTGCAGCCGTGGAGGGAGGTGGAGAGGAAGGAGTTTGCCTTTGTAAAACAGTTCATCGGCTGGAGAAGTTGTTGTGTCTTTTTCCCTACAAATGGAAGACATTTGGAACTCAAAATCTCTGCATTTTTGGGAAGAATTAACGAAGTTTAAGGATGATGAAGAACATAATTCCATGTCTATGTAGTCTTCATCTGGGCATTCAAGAGTTGTGGCCATTTTTGCGTAAGACCAGATGGTAAATCTTAGTGTGTGTGAATTTGTGTGTTAGTGTGTGTTTTGAAGATGCTTGGTTGTGGGGAGGTGTGCAGAGGAGGAAAATGCAGAGGCAGGGAATCCTTCAAAAGAGAGAGATGGTTCCAATTAGTGATTGTCTTGCACACGTCTTATATGCAATGGAAAAGTCTCCTTCACTGATTTGTATGCTAGATAAACTCGAAGAGGTCATATTCTAAACCTTCCAATTTGATTATCTTGCATAATTCTTATATGCTATGGAAAAGTCTCCTTTACGTGATTTGTGTGTTAGGGTCCGTTTGTTTGATAGGTAAAGGTGGAAAGGAATTTCAATTTCATGTCAGTTGGAAAATAAAAACCCATCAAATCCATAGAAATTCGTTTTTTATGAAAACAAAGAAAATGCAGCTAAAAGTGATTGCAACTTGAAATTCGATTTTCATTTCCACGTTGCAATCAAACGATCAAAGTAAAATTCATTTTCCTCGAATGTGACATTTCTCATGAAAAATGTGGCAATCAATCAGGGCTTTAGATAAACTCAAAGAGGTGTCAAAACAGACTCAAGCAATTCCACATTTGAAAAGCACGATAATGATGTGGGTTGCATTAGGCACGCACGGAAAGGTCCATGCAAGTGTGATCTATGTGGCCTATATTTTTTTTTGAAAAAATCAAGAAAATCTAACAATAAAATTGCAATGACCCACCCAAATTTAATGGACATTGAAAAAGATCGATAGAAAAGCGAAAGATTTCGTTACAAATCACTTTTTTAAGACACCATGTAGTCTGTAGAACCAATTTACCAAGGTGGACACTTATAACTCTACATGACTGCATCTACATCTACATTTACATCATATAAAAAGTGTGGATAGGTGAGAAACATTCGATTTTCCATTTTATCGTTACATTTTTATGTTTATGATCAACAATACCCTTAACATTCAATTTATTTCCACTAAACAAAATTATTATTAACTAATATTATTGTTTTCAAAAAAATTAAGACTATATACAATTATTACTAATTATTAATGTAGAATTAATAAAAGTGTTATCATATACAATTAAAAACAATCGGGTATGTTTGAGGCACATTATTTTGGAAGAATGTAGTCTGGAATAGTAGATTGATGGAGAATGTGTGGTTGTAAAAGAAGGAAAATATATTAATGTGATGAAAAATATTATTGTATTGAAGAATGTGTAATTGATTAAGAGCTTGTTTGGTTTAGATTTTTTGGAGGAAGAATTGATTTTGAATAGTGATATGATGGGAAATGTGTAGTTGAAAAAGAAGAAAAAATTATTGATGTGATAAAATATTATTTTATCGAAAAATATGTGGTTGAAAAATGAGAATTGATTTACTGTAAAATTAGAGAATTCTAACCAAACATGCTCTAAATGAGTAGAAGAATAAGAACAAAAATTTTAATGTGTACCAAACAGGGGCATAATAATACTGCAGAATAATTAACTAGAAATGGCATGGAATATCAAGTTGATTAATATTATTATATACAATTTAAAATAAATAAAATTATATATACAATTAACTTAAAAAAAAACCTAATATTACGTATTACAAATCATAAGTTATAAGATGAAAAGTCATTTTCAAATAACCCTCCAATTCTTCGAACATAACTTGGATTTGTCATTTTATTTTTGGTAATTATTGTTATTTTATCGATTTTTTTCTTTTTGCACATATTTATTAATTATATCAAGTGTTGTATATGTATCGTACAGCATAAACGTTTAGAAAACTAGTATTTTTAAATATTTTTCGAACGGATTTATATATATTATATAGAAATAGAGTTTTCCACTTGAGTCCAAAAGCAAGAGCTTTATAATGAGAGGTATGAATGGTTATTCCTGGCATATCGTGCAACACCCACAACTATGTGAAAAAATAAATAATAATAATAATAATAATAATAATAATAATAAATAGAAATGAGCCCACTCCTGAAAACCTGGCTTTTTGTGCCCCCAACTTATAATTAAATGGCAAGAAATAAGCACTTATGGATCACTCATTGACTTGGTCAAAACATGGGGGGTCATATTTTTTGAACCATGCTAAGGTATACATCTTTGTACATATTCCTCTCACATGTGTGTGGAGCCCGCAATGTGGGGCTCATTGTGGACCCCACACACGTGTGAGAGGGATGTGTACCAAGAATGTACACTTGGGATATCCCATATTTTTTTAACCTTTTTATTGTTTGATGACACAACCCTAGGGTAAAACATTTTGCTACTGTCCAAACATTGAAGAATGGAAAGTTATGCACCCAACCCAAGGATCGAGGCTTTTGTTTCCACACTCGTGTAATAATCTTTTTCTACTTCCTTTAAATTGTTGGGCACAATTAGACATCCCCACCACCCATATCCCGTGTCCCATACCAAACAATCAATTAGCTCGCATCGTATAAATGAATAATACATAACAAACTTAGGCTTATCATCGAGAAATTAGGTTGAGCCGTTGAGGACTTTCGAATCCTAAGGTAAGATGGAAGTATCAATCTTGTTAGATATTTAATGTAATTGGTAAATTTGTGAACAAAAATTACTAAAATGGATATGTTATAAAAAGTGAAAGAGTATTGTGCAATTAGATGAAATTAAGGTATTTTAGATCTAGGGTTCGAGAATGGAAAAGAAGGAAAAACGGCGCGAAATTTCGCTAGACTATCGACGATGTTTGACTCGAGTGTCAGAAACAGAAACTTCATCGCTTGACTGTCACCTCTCTTTCGCTCAAACGACATCCTGTCGCTCGATTGTCACTCAATCCTCGCTCGAGCTACAGTGTTATCCAAAAAAAATTTAATTCGTTTTTTAAGGCTTTTTGTTCGGCACATTCAATTCTAAAACCTAACCTATAAATACCAAACGTCACATAACGATTTTTCTAAGGTTGATTATTAAGCAAACACTTTAATTTCATATTCTTTTCATCCTTTTTAGCTTTCAATCTTCATTATTCATAGTGATTTCTTTTTTATGGTGAGAAAAACATCATATTCTAAATTCGAAAATCAAACTGCTGCTTCCTTCATATCTGTCAGAGTTTCTGAAGATCAAGGGAATGTGATTGGAGTTCCAGTCGTTGAAGAAGGCGGTGTTCTTCTTGAATCCACATAAGATAGACGATTTCACAAAGTTGGGAGTTGCTATATGGGAGAGCAATCCAGGAGATCTTTGAAATCTACAGCTGGGAGTTGGTGCAGAAGCACAAATTTCAGGAGAGCTGTTGGAATTGTAGTCAGGAAGTCAGATAATACGTGTCGTCGTTTAGTCTGGTAGTAAATTATAAATCATTTATAGTGGAATGTTGATTGACAAAGTGTCTAGAGTTTTACTTAATTGAGGTTTCTCCGTGATAAATTCTGTGTTATTTATTGTTTACATAATTGCAATAATTCAACATAAGAAAATATGAATGGGATGATTAACCATCTAAAAAATAATTAATAATGACTTGTTATTTAGTTGTTAAGTAATTTTAATTCCGCGTAATCACCTATTCAACCCCCTCTAGGGGGTAGTTTACGTCAAACTTTGCATTTTCAAATCTAAAACTGCTT
>CAIGRO010194320.1:0-10334 GCA_903798355.1 Fraxinus baroniana
CCCCCTTGTCACGTAAAGGGCGAAGTCGCCGAAGCGAGTCTAAAGGCCAAAGAGTCATCTTGGAAGGCACGAATTAGGCCTTACTCATAGTAGAGTGTAAGGCAGGTTTGGGTATAGCAGGACTTGAACCTGCGACCATTAGGTTAAAAGCCCAATGCTCTACCAACTGAGCTATACACCCAAAAAAGTCCCTAATAAAACAAGATTCAAATTGATCAAATAATTGTTAAATAAGAGGAATATCATGGTTTAGGATTATAAAATTTTCTTGGTGACAATTGTTATTTGATATACAATTGTACTTGTAATTAACTTTAGATTGTTTTCTTTTATTCTTCTTAACTAGTCTGTCGTAGAATACATGTTCTAAAGCTCGAACTAGGAGTATTTAGACCCTATTTGAGCTCCATTATTTCAAATTATAATGAGATGAATAATATTTTTTTAGAGAATGCGTGGTTTAAAAAGAATGAATTTTTTTTTTAAATTTATGTGTAATATTATTTTATCGTAGAGTATGTAGCTGATAAGGAGAGAGAAAAATGAATTTTAATTTAATAATGAATAATATTATAAACTAAAATTTAAGATATTAGTATTTTCAAAGAGCTAGGTCATTCTTTTGTTTTCAAAATTAAAGAAACATTTCTTAGAGTTTGATTTTCATCAAAAATCCACAAATTTTGTCATATATTTTTCATCATAATTTCATCCAGACTTTTCCAAATTTTTTGTATTAAAATTTTGATAACTAAAAATGATCATTGATGGTTAAAATAAGAAACTCTAAAAATTATATGACTTTTCAATTTTAAATTTTTTATTCTATTGACTACTACATGACAACTACTAGCGATGCGACTAGTACCTCACACATAATTTATTTGATTCATATGACGTAATTGTAACTATTAGAACAATCATTTCGAAAGAGGACAAAAAGATGATAAAGAAAACAAAACAAACATTTAACTAATTTTTCATCATAATTTCATTCAGACTTTTCCAATTTTTTGTATTAAAATTTTGATAACTAAAAATGATCATTGATGGATAAAATAAAAACTCTAAAAATTATATAACTTTTCAATTTTAAAATTTTTATTCTATTGACTACTACATGACAACTACTAGTGATGCGACTAGTACCTCACACATAATTTATTCGATTCATATGACGTAATTGTAACTACTAGAATAATCATTTCGAAAGAGGACGAAAAGATGATAAAGAAATCAAAACAAACATTTAACATTTTGTCTATATCAACCTCAACTATTAATTCTTTACGTCGGTTGTCTTTATTTAATTACATAGAAAGTTAATACAAAAAATAAAAAAATAAAATAATAATAAAAAAAGGTTATTACATTTATAACAAAGAAGTTACCATTATTCAACTCATTGGTTAAAATGTTCTAAATTATTGGGCATATCATTGTCATGCTAACTTATGGCGCGCCAAATTGCTGACAAAAAGTAAATAATCATAATTGTACAATGTGTATAGCAATACCACTAACGTCAAACTTAACACCTTTGTTTCAACTTTTATCAATTTTTATTCCATCTAACACCGTCAAATATACTGGAATTTACATGGAAAGAAAAATAAATTCTAAGTAGTTGAATTGCTTAGATATTATTTGTATGAAAATTATTGATTATATAATTATAATCAATAATCTCTCTCAAAGTCAATCAATTCTATACTTATATGTGAACCTTATTATCTTTAATTAAATTGTAAACATATAAGCATGAAATAATTCGTAAAAATAATGATTTCATAGAATATAACAATAACTCTATTAATTATAGGACTCTTTGTTTTTTATTACTATGTACTAGTTCATATCGAACCTCTCAAAAACTATATAAATCACAAACATGTTGTAGTGATGATCAAGCATCAAAATAGAGTAGGAGAAAAATAAACAATTAACTGGAAGAAAAAGAATTTAAAAAAAAAATAAAATTGACATTTTAACTATTACATGGATGGAAAAGGGTAAAGGACCACTTGTGCACAAACCGGATATGTCGAGAGTCATTAT
This sequence comes from Fraxinus baroniana, assembly GCA_903798355.1. Lineage (NCBI taxonomy): Eukaryota > Viridiplantae > Streptophyta > Magnoliopsida > Lamiales > Oleaceae > Fraxinus > Fraxinus baroniana. Next base: position 2,059 of record CAIGRO010194320.1, read on the forward strand.
CAATAATGAAATAATCGTGGCCATTTGCATGTAAGGGCCATATGATAGGGACCGTTTACCACAATTCCCCAATCTAAAATTTCATTTTTATTAGTATTTGAGGAATATACTTGGCTATAGAGACGGAGATGGTGGGGCCAACAAGCTTTAGACTCGATGATGGTATCTAAAGGATGATTCACGTGGACCCAATGAGAAATATATGAAATTGAAGTACATATGGGAGGGGATGGAAAAGCCTAATCTCCTTCGGCTCAGATATCAGTAAGTTATTGCACATTCAAAGATCCGCTCCATGTTCAACCGTACGAATACCTATCATTGGGTCCGATTTTAACTCTCCTACAATTTTGCTGGTGTTGTCCGTACCAATGCCATAAAATCCACATAAACCAATAAGAAAAGTCCCAAATCTGCATTGCATTTCGAACATTCATCGGCCTTTAGCTTCACCCAATCTCCGCATATTTTGCCCCATTTCACAACAGTAAATGTTCGGGTTAGGAAAGCCTATGCCCATGGACCGAGCTATATTTCAACATCACCACACCAAAAGTGGTATTGCATAAGATGGATTCTTTTGGGAATAACACTGAGTAGACTTAATACTCTTTTGAAGTCTAGAAATTCATTCTGAAACTTTGATCGCGCGGTCAAGCTTTTTAAACTTTTTTTGTAAATTTTATTTATTTATTTTCTTTTTTACCGGATTTAGTATTAAAAAAAAAAAGGGACATAGGTCAAGTTGGGAAAGAGGGACAAGTATTATAATGGCTCACCAACCCGAGATTTTCTTGAACAGGTCAATTTCGATGGCTAATTTTGACATCACTATGATCGATTAAAACGTTTTTAAAGTTTCATTTTTCCGCGTCGGATCACATTGGAAATAATTTCTTATATTTCTATATAAGGATGTCCGTGGGTCGGTTCGGTTCTGCTCGATTCCAAAATTTTGAGGTATTTAATAAATTGACCCTTCGGGTCCAAATATAATTATGTAACCGTCCGGGTTAGGATCCTTTCGGTTCCATGCTGTAATTAAATTTTTTAACATTTACAGCAACACTACATAAATATAACTAATAACATTTCATTCGTAACTTTTACAAATTAATGTAGTTCAATTCAAAAATATATAAATATCTAGCTGTCGAATAACATTAATTCAATGCATACAAATACCAAAAAGTAGATATTAATAGTAAAATGTCGGTGATCCATATTAAAAAATTGAGGCCCAAGGCTTAAAATTATGAAATGGTCTGATTTAATTAATTAATTTGTTAATTTATTTAGAAAAAAATAAAATAATTTAATTAATTCAATAAATAAAATTATTTAGTTTCGGTTCTCATTCGATTCTTCGATTTTTGGTCTAGACTCGAAACTTGATTCATACCCATCGGTTCTCGATTCGGGTGGATATTTAACTTGTGAAGAACCGCTTGGTTCGGTTTGGTTCGATTCAAGTTTGGTTCGGTTCGGTTCGATCCGATCCGGTACGATTCGGTTCGTGACTTTTGGACACCCCTATTTCTATATCGTTTGGTTTTCACTTCATAATTAAAATGCATGAAATAACTTACACTTTATTTTCATGCTTTCTGGCTATATGAATTGATACTATTATTAAACGCACAAGTGGTTTTTCTATCAATGGCCAATATAAGTAAAAAGAACTATTTATTTTGATACTAATATAATTTACTTGTATTTAATTCATTAAGTTGGTGTTTTGTGGGGATTAAAATTAAATTTTTAGTAAATTATGATATAAGTCCCTGTTTGGTACACATTAAAAATTTTCATTCTCATTTTTCTACTCATTTTTAATCACACATTTTTCAATAGAATAATATTTTTCATCACATCAATAACTTTCATTCTTTTTCAACCCCACATTCTCCATCAATCTACTATTCCAAAATAATGTGGCTCCAAACATACACTAAGTTTTTGAAATGTGTAGTTGAAAAGTTGTGGGACCATAAAAGATGTGATTAACATTAATTATTTGACTTTAATTTAGATTAAAATTTGATTTTAATCCGAAACAAATCGGGCCTAAATATGTAAGTGAATTTTCCAACCTTAACTAGACGTGCACATACAAACTTTTCCCTAGAAATTAAAAAGTACAAATTTAAATGCCCAAATTCACAAATCCTAAGGTTAATTAGTTTTTTACGCAAAACAGGCAATAGACGGCCAATTAATTTGGCACCTTAATCTAGAGATTCTTCGTATTCACATACGCAAGAAACAAGCTGTAAAGAGACACTCAACCACCGAGAATATAAAATTTTTAAGAGGAATAAAGGCTATCCTCTTTGAATGTATAGGGAAAAAGCAAAAGATATGCTTTCTCAAATATGTATAACAATGAAGGAGCCTTCAAAAGAGTTTTCAATCCCTTTTTGTAATGAATTTCTTGACAACTTATACTCTTTTACGATGAAATTTGGTGTCATATCAACTATACGATAGTGCATTGGCATCATATGACTTGTCATGAATGAACTCTTTTAAGTTGATATATGTACCAAGGGTTCGGGATATTCAAAAAGTCAAAAATCGATTATGAATATATTTGAATATTTTTTTTTTTAAAGTGATTTATCAGGTTAGAAGAGTATTTAGAAAATACCAACTTAAGGTAATTTTTTCAGAATGTTCTTATACATTAATCAGAACTAAAAGTAAAAGTTCTGCTAAATAGACCATAAATGTCAAATATACTTTTCTTACAACATACTTTTGGACGACATAAATAATCTCTCTTCAGTGACACGTGGTCACCTTATTGAATAAGTAATATAAATATAGTATATAAACGTCCATCGATACAATATAATATCGATCTTAGTCCCCGTTTGGTGCACATTATTTTCAAAAGAATGCATTTTTTGTTGATGTGATGGAGAATATGTGGTTGAAAAAGAAGGAAAAATTATTGATGCGATGGAAAATATTATTTTATTGAAGAATGTGTGGTTGAAAATGAGTAGAAGAATGAGAATGAAAAAAAAAATATGTGACAAACATGGGCTTAACATGAAATCTTTGAAAATATGGCCCAAACAGGGGCTTAAAATCTTATTACTGTTTTCTTGGAGTGACGTGTTTTGATCTTTCAAATGTATAATCAATCAATCAATGAATTAATTCCTTGTAATTACTCTATCAAGTTGCTTTGACGTGTCACAACTACCAAATTAATCTTACACCAAATCAAATAGTAATCATTAATTATGTGCCCGTTATTCCTTTTTGATAGGTAAAGGTTTCAATAAGGGTTTTGCTATGGGTACCTGGATGTTTACATGTCGGGTTACCCGATCCCACTGCCCCTCTCACAATAGGGGAAAATAATTATTATATTTACGTGGGGCCCACGATGGGCCTCTTACTTATGTGAGGGGCGAGTAACCCGGAGTGTAACACTCCGGGTACCTTTAGCAAAATTCCTTCAATAATTCCCCAAAAGAAAGCTAGTAAACAACCAACTTACCAAACCCCATTCACTAACAAAGAAGTGACACATGGTAGACTAGACTAGGTTGAGGAATAAATAACCCAGTGGGACGTTATTTATGGTCCATTTTAGCGTGTTTGACCCTGATTAATTTTATTTTATTTTTAAAATTTCTTTCTTAATTATAATTACGTATTTTTTAAAATAAAATAATATTACATACAAATCGTAAATTTTTATTACTTTTCAATTATACATTATTTCATTGGTCACTATTTCAAATTTTATAATAGATCAAAATGGGTGTCAAACTCATGCTTAATTGTAACCTTCGGCTAACCACATGGTGGATCGACACATCAAAAGGTTATGGACCATGTCCTGTCCTTTATTCCAAATATGGGACCCATAATTTGGTGTCACCGAAGTTGATCCTCTCTTTTTCAATTACTGACAATTTCTGACGTCAAGATCAGATAAGAAATAATTCAAAGGATAACCAATAATATTTGGTACTAAAATTAATCACCTTCGAGGATTGTTTGGTGGCCAAAAGCCATTCTCCAATACTTTTGAGAGGTATTAGTAGGGATGACAAAAAAGTTCGACGGTTCGAACTCTGACGAGCGGGCACCATAAAAATAAATTAAAATTATTAAAATTGGTTGCCTTTGCAGGCAGCTACAAGCTCAAAGCTGGCTGCTGCCTGCAAAGGCAGTTAATATATATTTTTGTATATATTAAAAAGAAAAGACAAAAAATGCAAAAAATTGAGTTGGCTCGGTCCGGGCTAGGCTGGCCCGCTAAGGCCTCAGCCAAAAACTCGGGCCAAGCCTCATTTTTTTGTCCGGTCAGTTCGGCTCGGTTCGGGCCTAAAAAAGCTCGGATCAAAAGCTCAAGCTTTTTTTTCCTGGCTCGACTCGTTGACATAGCTAGGTATTAGTGAGTTGAAAGGACTTATTTGCCACTTCTCCATAGTTGTAGTGCCAATTGCAATTTTGCATAGTTTGTTGGGGTCACAGATAATTATTTATTTTTACCCCTTATATTTTAATGTGTGAAAAAGGATAATAAAGATACAATAAAAAAAAAAAAAAATCCAACTTCCATTTGGTAGGAATTAAAATCTGAATTTTAACACCTATCAAAGATATGCTTTGTACGTAAAGAGTCTTACTTTAAGCTTCGGCTCAATGACAGGGGCATAAACAGGGGCGCATTTATGCCCCAGTCATTGAGCCAAGGCATCCAGCCTTTTCCATATGTAAAAGAACATTCAATCACCTCTTGATGTGAAATTTCTGATTGACTTGACTTTAAATTATATTTACAATTGAAATTTTCTTTTTATGAAATACATAAAAAAAAAATCTTATTTTAATACTACGTAAATCATTTTCTACTATTTTAATTTATTATATTTTTATAGCAAAGATCAAACTTTTAATAAATTTTAATAAAAATCGATAAAATATGTGAGTGAAGAATTGTAGACCTCATAAAAAGCATGAGGACGCTTCTCAGAAGAGAAACATATATCCAACTAGGTGGTGGACCCTAAAGAGTAAAAACTTGTAAATTAAGACTACAACGAAACTTAAGAGGTGTCAAATCCGGCAGGACTCAACTTTGAACATTCTTATTGTTTTCAGGCATGACCCCGCGCGCGTCGTGCCTGGATGAGCGGGCCACCGACCTCAGAATTTTATTATTAATTTTCTGAAAAAATAAATTGAAAAGACTTCATTGGATCTATCCTTTTCGACACCTCTGATCGAAACATGAGCCGTGGATAATATGTAACTTTCAATTAGTAAGAGTTGCTTAATGTTCAATCAAACCCTGAATTTGAGAATTAAAGAAAGCATTTTTTGTAGGCGCCATCAAACAGAAGGAAAAAAAAATTCCAGAAACGATGAAACTGAAGAACATCACAAACCACTTGGATTAGATAATTAGTAGCATGATAATCAAGAAGAAAATGAAACAGAAAGCTTATTGAAATTTATTCAACACTTGTAGATTAAGCTAATTAACAACACCAAGTCACCAACCTAAGGATTAGAAAAAAATTCTTATCCCAGGAAATTCTTCACCTCCTCATGGATTGCATTTGTGCCCTTTGTCTTATTCATATGAAAACTAGGAGTCCCACTATAGTGCTGATAAAAAATGGCAATCCTAGAGAGAACCTCCGGGTAGCACCGGAATAATAGGGGTCGACGGCGTACAAATTTCCCGGTGGACCATTTATGTATATGTAAGGAGGATTTGGAGGATACTGGCAGCCGCCGCTGCAGGGTGGAGGTGGGCAGTAGTTGCTTGGTGGCTTAATCTTCGGTGGAGGTGGTGGTGGTGGTGAAGGTGGTGGAGGAGGGGGTGGGGCTTGGTTACACGGGTTGTTGCAAGGACAGCTTCCACACTTGTTCTGCAAATCCGGTGGTGTCTCACCATCAAGCTTTCTTGGATTCAATCCGTCGATCCGAACAGTGATTGAGACGACAACCAAAAAAACAGTGAATTTCTTCAACATTTTGAAGATGGCCATGGAAATTTGTTATTGGAGATGATGGAATTTGATTTTTTTTGTGGGGTGGAATGGAATAAAGAGGAGGAAAATTTAAGTACTTTGGAAAATGAATTGGGAGTTGGGACGTTATAATGCAAATAGAAGTGAGTATGACAAGATGAGTTGGTTCATATCTATGCATGGAAAATGAAATTGACTTAATCTACAAGAATGCATGTGGGGTGGTTCACTTTTTAGGTCACAAATTAGGACTTAATTAATCATATTTTCTTGGCTTTGCATCTATACTTTGAATAATTGTGCACTTATTATTTAATAAATACATGCGTTTCTTAAATTATGTATGGAAAAAGTTTGGGCATTCCAACTCCAAGCTGGTTTTTTAAATAATTTGATTAATTATTTAAGTGTGTGGCTAGTAATTAAATTATTACGATGTTGTTGGTCGATTCACATTCTGTACAAGAAGTTTCACTTTTGGCGATTAGAATATTAATCTTGAAAAGTTTCTCAATGGTCTTTTTTTGCGTCGATAAATGTAAAATTCCTTGGAATACAGTTTATATTAAAGAAGAAAGACTAAATATTTTCGATGTATTATACGCTAAATGTGGATTACATTTTTAATACTAACGGATTCTATGTATCGAATATATACGTAATTGTATAAAAAGAATGTGACTTTCGATTATAATGTGTGAAACATTGACGTCAATGGGCAGGTCATGTTTGCCCATGTGGATGACGTTCCACATCCTTGCATTAATTTCATTGGACGAGTAATATGTGGAGAAGGCTCTATCGTAACATGATACAATCATGGAAGCTATAATGGATTCACATATTTGATAAAGCCACTGTTTGTGCTTTTAGACAGCCCATCTTAGTTGTCAATCTCCGATTTCAAACAGCATTATTTTCAGCATTTATAATTGAAAAAATGTCCGGTTCTCGTCGTTGACTAAGACGGGAAGACCTATTTCACATCAATGTTACTTGAATTAATCTACTTGTACAACGGGATGTCCAATGGACATCCCATTATACTAGTAGACTCACCGATGTTACTTTTGCTTTATCTAGAAGAGTTTCTCGAAAAATATACTGTAATTTTCATTACTTTCTAAAAGTATTTATCTCGTGCTTTTACATAAAGTCATATTTAGTTTACACTATAAAATATTCTAATTCGAAAAAATACTTTCATAAAATTAGTAAAAAAATGTCCAAAAACAACTTTTGAATATCCAAAACTCCTTTTAACTTCTCAAAAAATATGTCAAATCAATTCTAAATACGAGGAATCAAATGATTTAAGATAATTTGATGGAATCCAAATCCAAGATTGTAATAATTTATATCATCATATTTTAATTATTTAATCTTAATTAAAATTATACGTTGTCTTTATTCTTTAACGCCAACTTTTTGTCTAGATTCCGAATCCAAAAACAAAATTAAATGAAAGTAGTCGGTTCGGTGGGTGAACTTGGACTTTAAGTTTTCATTATTATTTATTATTTAACGATAATTTACTTCCAAATTAAGAGCTTGTTTGATAGGGCTATTAATCAGATTAGAATTGAAAATATGGCCGTTGTTGGGTTCCACCNCAATTTTAATTGGATTTTAAGCCGTACCAAACAGGACCTTAGATTCCGAATCCAAAAACAAAATTAAATGAAAGTAGTCGGTTCGGTGGGTGAACTTGGACTTTAAGTTTTCATTATTATTTATTATTTAACGATAATTTACTTCCAAATTAAGAGCTTGTTTGATAGGGCTATTAATCAGATTAGAATTGAAAATATGGCCGTTGTTGGGTTCCACCAGTCTAATAAAAGTCAACAATACAGATTAATTTTTCAATTTTAATCGAATTTTAATCTCTACCAAACACACTCTAAGTATTCAAAATTATGACAATTTTCAACATTTTCATAGATATTAGTCAAAGTGGAAATATTTCGTCTCAATTTGATCGATCATACTTGCTTATATAATTACGCTCACAAATAATTCGTAGCTTGAGCCTGACTTCTCATACCTACGTCATTGATTAGCCATTAATCGGTGTACCGGTGGGACAAAAGTTTACGTGGAAGACGTTGATGGCTAATTGCGATCTAGAGCTTTCTTCCAACGGTTTCTTGAATGTTCGTATAGTAATTTTCTTGTGGACGCCTGTTAGATATTAGGGTATGTTTGATAGCCTAAAAAATTAGGTGGAAAAAAAAATTATTTTCCAATTTTAGGCAATTAACGGTG
>CAIGRO010194322.1:0-12522 GCA_903798355.1 Fraxinus baroniana
TATTTAATTAAATATAATAAATCTATATATAAAACATCTGATTTTTGAAACTTAAACTTTGAAATCTGATTTTGGAAAATGGATCTCAAAAAGGAGGGAATTGGGTAATTTACACATTGTAGTTTCCATATGTCTTTGGCTCATCATCAAATACAAACCCTAATGGATCTGGTATCTACACATATAGTTTGACCTACACTTTATTTAGATACTCAAAGCTCAATTATTTAATTCTTTATTAGATCACTTTAATTTTGGGCTTAACTTTATGATAGCTTTTACACACAATTAATTACATATGTCGGCCCACATGACAAATTAAATAATTTCCCAACATTTTATTCATTTTTAAGTTAGTCCCTAAATATAGTTATCATCTTGTTTAGGTCTCATTTTTTCAAAACTCATTTTTAACCACACATTCTTAGATAAAATAATTTTACATGTAAATCGAAATTTTTTTTTTTTAACCACACATTCTCCCAAAATCACTATTCTAAAATGCAATTTTTCCACCAAAATGGAGCTCAAACAAGGGCATGTATCTCATTAATATTTTTTTTATGTCAGTTTGTTTTAAAAATAGAAAAAATTATGTATTTTTCATAATTAAATTATAGGCTCTGGCGTGCCCCATTTATGGATCGATATGATTTATTTAGAAAAAATCATTTCTCAAATTGTAAATTTAATTTTTGATGTTTTAATTTTCTCATCTTTTGTGGTTTTTAGTATCAACTATTTTGAGTCATGCGGCCGGATTTCTTAACTTTTTGAAGATTTCTTAACTAAATTTTCTTCCTTGCACAAATATTGTCAAGTAGTTGTGTGTTGGGTATACGTATCGAAAGGACCTATATGAAAATGTTTATTTAATATATGTGAAAAAATATTATGGGTAGAATCAAATCAAAACCATAACTGACAGTTCAATTTAGGTTTGGTTCCAATAATTAGGACCCGAATTATTTCATTTACGAAGTACCCGAATTAGAATGGGAGGGTCAGAGTATTAAAATATTCAGACCAACCCACCCGACGTCAGGACGCATGCAATGCAATACCGGTAATTCATGGTCTGAATGGAAATAATTATTTTGCACTCAATGCTCTTATTTTCTCTTATATTATGATATTAATCTATACGACGGGTTGTAGTTTTTATCATACGTTCGTAGGCATAAGAAATCGATTCCCCATAATTCTGCCTCTTATGCTATTATCCTCCAATGAGTTATTGGATAAATTGGAATTCACTTTTTATTCATAGTTTGTTTCGTGGCAACTTTGTCTAAAATTGTTTAACCAAACCGAAACTTCTGTCCTCTTTAGATTACACCTCAGAAGGATTGTAGACTAGCTTATATACTTAAAGATACCAGAATAATTATCCATTTAGTACATTTAGCTCCTGCACCTTAAAACTCACAAAACATCCCCTAAAAAAAGCAAAAAAGGGAGAGAGAGGCGGGGGGGTTGAAATAATCACAATAATCAAGAAATGACAAGGAAGACAAGAATCGAAGAGAAGTAAATTATTTTTCTTTTCTATCTTTAACCAGCTAAAGAAACCAGAACTGTTTGAAAGATTCCACTATTCAAAATCCTATAACTGTTAAAAAGCCTAGAATTTGCACACAATCAATGACTTTGATTAGCTTGATAAAACCCCCTATTCTATTCTCTATTTCTCCACGTCTGAACTGTAGAAAATTCTTGAACCGATTTAGCTGGCATCAATGATCAGAAGTTGATATCGGGACTGGAACCATCAGTTACTTTCATGACACCAGCAAAAGCATCAACTCATGCCATGTTCTTAGACACATATTTTGCTTCGATGTCAATGTAAGAAACATAAAGATTCCAGCACGTCCAGTAAATCAAGATTCTAGATTAGTGTCAGACAAACTCAATCCAGAAGAAATGCCATCACCAGTCCCAATTTGAGAGTCGAGAGGCAATAAAAACTTCGATTGTACTCCTAATGTATTCAGCGATGGCCTTGGATTTATGTACTGCAGTTTACATGACCAACAGAAGTCATTAATAAAAAATGCATCAGCATTTACAAAGATATATAAACATGAAACATAATTTCAACAAAATATCGATTACCTTAGTAGCTATATCTCTGTGGAAAGCACTAATTTCCTCTTCAGTAAGACCACCCTCATCAGCATTTTCCTCCCAGCCCATAGAGCGTAAAAGGGCAGCTTCTTCCTCTTCTGGAAATGCAGGATACACACTAAAATTTTTTCCATTGTAAACATGTTTCTGCCCATTACAGGTATCACTATCGCAGGTCAAGTCACCTCTCTCCACCGACAAATGGCCCTCACTCAGGCTGACAGATGACAAGGCACGACCCGCATGAGTATTAGAAGCCACCACCCCCTGTAGTTCACCAAGCTTATCCGAAACAGATGGTGATGAGAGAGAATCGTGATCGGGAACCTTTGAGGAGTTTGCTATAGATGGATCATGAGCAGCTGAAGGATTTGCCATGGATGGATCGGGAACGGGAGACGAGTTTGCCAAAGATTTCTTCCTCACGAGGTTGAAAAATTCATTTCGACTTTGAGCTTGAGAAGTTGATTTCTTCTCCAACACAGTCAATACAGGCTTACGATTGGCACCGGCATGGAAGGGATTCTGTGGTGGGCCCCTAGTCACTGCAGATCCAGAAGCCAGAGCGACAAGAGTGGGATTCAAGATTTTGCTACCACTAGTTGCGCTCAAGTTATCCTTAGCATAAGGAGAGACACCATTTCTCTCTCGCACTGGCTTCAGAACATGGAGCTTTCCCACATTAGATGTCTTTGAAAAGTCAGACTCCTCGGGAACCCCGCTTGGGGAGTGACTAACAGGAAGTGAAGATGCCAGTGTATGCTGTTTGCCAACCTTAGTTTTCTGTTTATTTGAAGAATTCAAGACCTGAAGCAGAAGTTCAACTTTATTAACCATATTCAAACACATCTAATGAATGGTGCCAAAGAACCAAAAGTTATCCAACAAGGATAATCAAATTCGTTAAAGTCAGAAACTGCTTAAGCTATCTTATTTATTAAGCCTATGTTTGATCCACATTATTTTTTTCATTCTAATTCTTCTACTCATTTTCAACCATACATTCTTCAATAAAATAATATTTTTTATTACATCAATAAATTTTCTTTCTTTTTCAACCACATAGTCTCCATCACATCAACCAGAAAAATACATTCTTTTGAAAATAATGTACCCCAAACAGGAGCTAAAGTGAAAAACACACGTCTCATGCACAGCCCAAATAGAGCACAGGGTAAGAAAATATTGCAAACTCTCCCTCAGTTTAACTCATATTAAATATTGTAACCTCGTATCATAAGCACATAATGCAGAAACTTTTTTCATTCGTGTCCTCGCAGGTAACTTGAAAATGTCATTGTCATCATTAGCTACTGGACAGTCCACAAAAAAATGCTTCAAGAACTGAGATTTTTCCATTTTCAGAACACTACATTTTCCAGGAATATCAGCAACCCGCCCAGCCCCCCATCCCACGCCCCACACTTTTTTCTTTTCTCAAATAAACAACTTAATCTATTTTTCTCTTTCCTCCACCTAACAGCTAAAGTGTTTTTACAAGTTCTGAAAAGTAAACAAGTTTCAACCCTTGCTCTCATAGAAATGTTCACGTTCAAGTATCAACGTACAAAAGAAGTCTATACTCTATCACATATGAGGACCATACTACATGTACCGAAATTTTTTTACCTAATCCCTTATCGACTACTCACAATAGGGGGTGGAGACCACATCTTGGATTTTTTTTATTCACGCGGACCCGTGTGCATGTGAAAGGGGGTAAATAATTCGGTAAATTTTTTTAGGTACAAATATCTTTATCCCACAAATGAACCTCTATCTTAAACCTAAGTCAATCATAACAACTGAGAATGTTATTTATATCTCATAAAACCTACCTTAAGGGTGCCTTTAGATAAACTTTACTGTCCATAGGAACGAAACTCAATTTGACTATCTGTTATAGCAAATCCAAAAGTCCTAATATTTTATCACCATTAAAACAAAGTGAACCACTGTTATCTCTTTGATAAGATGCACACACAAACGTACAGGAAGTATAAGTACTCCATAGTCCACAAAACATATAAAATATCCACACACACATATTCAAAATCTCTCTCTACATACACACACTCACCAAAATGTACACAGGCCTGGGATTGAAAGAATAGGACATTTGACTTTTCTCCCTAGAAAATTTGACACGAATCAGAACCACAACTGCCTGCAATGCAGTGATGGAAGGAACTATGATTTTCACTTATACAAAAGATTTTTCAAAGTGTATTTTTTTCTCTTGTATTAATCCGAAAATTGAGGGCCAATCCATCATTTAATATTTAATATATACATATATTTTTCCGTGCTACTCACTGTTCATATCTAAAAATTTTCTGGAATTTTTGGAATTCTTTTGTTATTGTTGGTTAGTTTGGGGATCTAAGGTTTGATTACCTCCCATCTTTTCATCTGGTATTGTTTTTCTTAAATAATCCCAAAGTTTTGGGATTTTTACAGCACAAATTAGGATAATTATTTTGTGAGTGTTTATTAAAAATTCTGTAAATTGAGATATGGCATTCTTCTAGTGGTTTTCTTAAGCATGGAGGCCTCAAGAAGCCCTTGTTAATTTTGCCTCTGGACCATAGAGATTACAGAAGTTTGTCTTTTAAATTACTTGAGAAGAACCATTCTTATTGACTATACAATATAGATAAATTGTAAGGCGAGAATGAAGATTCTTACATAGGAAGGCTTGTTCGTTGGAGGAGTTATTGGGGGGATTTGTGGATTTTGATTAATACAATACTGTCTAGTGAGTTCTGAAGGACAACCATACAACCAACTGTAACATGTTTACTTGCTCGAGATAGGTTAAAAAGGCAAAAGAACCACGAGTCTGGTGAAGATAAGAAAGGAACAGTTGTGAGACAGTAAGTTGTACGAGTAAAAGTCGGTTCTGAGGATGACCATTATCACCTATTGACTGTGAACATTCAAAATCTCACGTCTGTAATTCTCACATTCATTCATCATTTATATTAATAGAAATCATTTGATAGGAACTTAAGAAAGCATCATTTATACGAACTTAATGAAAAATAAAAAGTGATGTTGGATTGACATAAATGCTGCTAAAAACAAACAATTAAGACCATTAACACCTCATCAACACTAAACCAAACAACTTTTACAATACCCAAAAAAGTGGAGAAAGAAGTAAAATAATCTTATTTCTCCTTTCACAATCAGGCTGGAAGTTTGTATGGCGAGAAATATTACCAATTTAGAAGACCACAATATCAATAGCATTCTTTATTAACTAGAAGAAGATAAGCTATTTCTAAATTTGACATAATAGAGAGCAAATTTTCATTGCTGGTGCTACAGAGTAAGCTTCTCGTCAGCTATGGCCTCTAAGCCATGTGCTGGTTTAGTTATATCCGATATGCACCATGCTAATAAGATTTTTCTCACAGATAATTTTCCTTCTGTTTTGTAATCTTCAAATGTACCACATCACTCAGTCCTCTGCTTCTGTAACTCTTTCTGTATATTAACAAATTTCTTTATCTTAGATAACTTTCTGTTTTTCTCCTGCTGTTTTCAGTTAATAGGAATACTAAGAACCCGATGTCTAACTACCACATTGATGGCATGGATTGAAAGAATAAATACTTCTCAAATGAAGATGAGACAGACTGCGTGTTAATTACTTGTGGAAAAAAAAAGTTGTGTTTTTGTCATTTTTGTGTTACAGCTTCAAGCATAAGTTCCATTTTAGCTCTACTATATTTGCGATGTGCTTTGAAAGATTCATTGATTTCATAATATGTTCTGTCATTGTGTTTAAATGTACCAGGACTCGTCATTCTACACTACTGTAATTTTTTCCCCATCTTAATAGTTTCTTCTTATCTTGGGGGTACTTCCTTTTTTCTCCTTCTGTTATTAACCAATTGGAATACTTTAAAACCATTATGCCTAAATGTCACACTGGCAAAATATGATAGTAGATTAGTAGATCATAGCTGATAACCTAAGTATCACAAACTTTAAAGCAAAGGAAGTATCGGTCTTACCAAGGTTTTCGGCTTGGATGGTGTCACGGGAATTAGCTGCCTAGATTGTTTGATTGCAAGTTCTTCATGTCTCGGAGTTCCACATGACTTCAACAGAACATAAAACATGATATAAGCATAATAACTTTGATTACTTTCCCGAAAATATAGGGAGAACTGAAACTACCTGAGTAGTAATCTGAGTATGAGTAGAACTCTGAGCCACAGTTTCAGCCATGTTGAGATCAGAACTTGTCCCAAAAGTGCTAGAGGAAGATTTTGAAGAAGTGGATTGATGTAAAGATGAGATGCCAATTCCATCACTACCGACTAACACAGGCACCTCTGCCAGTGCTGAGGTCCACTTTTCACCACCTATCACAGTTGAGGAGGGAATGGGTAAGCTCTGAAAGGCAGTACTCAAGACAGGAGATGGGACTCTTCCAACCTCAGGAGTGGCTGGTCTTTCTTCGGCTCTCAAGGATGGAAAATCTCTCTCAAAAGCTGATTTATTTGCAATGCCTACAGGACTGCCCTCATTAAGCAAACCATTGTTGTTTCTACAGGCACTACTCAAGTCTGTTATAACTTTCTTTGGCCATGTCTCCCCACGTTTCCCAGAAATCATGGACTGTGAACGACTCAACTTATCCCTCTCAAATTTACTTGGCAAAATGTTCCCAGAAACATCTGAAAAATCTCGGTGCTTATGGTCCCCCGAAAGTGGCTTTTCTTTCTCACGAGAATCATATGTATCCCTATCCCGATCCCTTTCCCTTTGATTTCTACCAAAACTACTGTAAGACCTCAAGCGACCAGAACCATTACTACTAGAACTCCGTTGGAAATGTGACGAAGTGGTTCTATCAGAACCAGATGATTGCCTTGAATCATAACCATTACCATGCACGAATGACTTATTTCTTGCAAGATTTGATGCAGCATGACCCACTGACAAAACAGAGATGCATTTAGAAACCAGATTAAGCCAATTAAGCAGAACTTACTAAATAAAAGATATTGCTTCAAAATTATGATAAAGATCAACCTGACTGTGAGGTAGTGCTACCACCATTCAGACTTCCACCATTTTTCAACCATTCTGGAACCAATGTAGGCTCACTTCTTTCCATGACCAGTACCAAACATTATCATATAAAGGAATAAAAGGAAAGAAAACTGACTTGTCTTCCTCGAATTAATGACCACGCATCCACCGAGCGTGCTGATGATTGATAAATGCAGCGCCTACCCACCCCAACAAAATTAAATGTGGTCTGGACAAATTTAAACCAAAATTTATACTTCTTCAAAATTTCCTATAAATTAATCCCGCTTTTTCTAAGACAAAACCCTTATGTCTTCCAAAGAAAGAATCTCAATTCTCTCTCCCTATACAATAAATGCTGTCATGTCAACAAGAAAATTCTAATCATGTGAATGAAAAACTAAACTCTGTAAGTTCTTTAGTTTCCTGACGCCACATTAACAAAGGCTTGTCAAGGCCGTAATGTTCAAGAAAACCACACGAAGAAGAATCGCAAATCTCAGTAACCAGAAAATTCAATAAACAGCCCACCAAAATTTAATCCTAATCCTTGCAGAAAATATCCCGAAACAGGGTAATTTTTCAACAAATCAATAATTCCAGATGAAAAGCAGGGAGGTAACCAAACCCTAGAGTCCCAAACTATCCAACAATAACAAAGAAGCCCAAAATCCCAGAAAAAGCCTAAGATTTGAACCCTTAGTAGCACGGAAAATTCTCAGAAAACGAAAGGAAACAGTCCGTATATATCAAATATCAATAAATAGACTGGCCTTCAATCTTCAAATTAAAAATAACGAAATAAATATACCCTGAAAATCTTTTGTATAACTGAAGACCCTAGTTCATTTAGTCGCCGACTTTTTGTTTCAAAATCTGTGTAATTTTCTAGAAAAAATAAAATAAAACAACTCTATTCTCAATTTTAGGCCTCTGTTCGTGGGGAGATTTTATCTATCTGGATGTAGAGAAGGGAGATTTTCTGAAGAAATCTGGGTTTATATGTGTGGGTTTTCTGAGAAAATTTGGTTGTTAATAGTATTCCTGTATAGATTGTGTACCTTAGTACCTAGGACTGTAATTCTATACTAATCCTAATTTGTATCTACATCCCACCAATAATAAGGTTTATGTACGTTGGTAAAGTTTTTTTTCCCTATTCTTTGAAAATTCGAATGACACTTCAAGCATGGCTTGGGACATTGGCTAGGAACTTGAATTGTGAATTTGACAATGAGTTAAAGCTATTTAATTTGAATTTGGATCACGTTACATGTCATGGGTTCTTGAATCGAGTCGAGTCGAGTCGATTGTCTAATAAACGTTTTTTTAAAACCCGACTCGATCTGAATTTTCTTGTGAGACCAACATGGGTCATCTTGTCTAATTTGCTTTATCGGACATGTAAAGTTTTGTTTAGAATTGTGTGCAAATGAAATTGAGAATGAGAGATATATATATATACACGAGGTAGGGATGGGAAAAAAAAAATCCGTCACACCCGATATCTGCAGGGTCCGTCCCGTCTATTTTTTTATTTTTTTTAAGAATTCAATACTTTAAATGTAAAATTACATGAAATTTCATTAATTCTAATAGAAGATGACAACTAAGATTATCTAAAAAAATATGACAAACAATAAAAGTTTCAGTGTACCAAATACATTCGAATAATTTAACTTTTAAAATAACTAATAAATATATTACTGTCCACTTTAATGAATGAGGACAATAAAATGACTTATCAAAAACTTAAAATAAATTAAAATAAACAAGTAGTAAATGGGACTAGCGCCCTGCCCCGCCTTCAACGGTATGGGGCGGGAAATTACCAGTAGGAGAGGGGGCACGAAGGAGGTTGTAACCTCGTTATCATCCATACTATGATGGCTCTTGTAAAATTGGAGGTATCAATGTATAGAGGATTTAGGTTTATCATTATTATGTGTTTTCTTTACATTTATAGCTTATTAAATGAGGAATTTAAGTTTAGTAGTAAAATTTGGTAGATTACGTTTTGTTCTATCCAACTTTTGATAAATTAATTTATTAGGAAGCCATCATTTACATAATCTAATTAATGAATTAATTTATTTCCTATTTAATCTAATTTTCTCTTTTTAAAATTTAGACAGGAGATTTTATATGTGTACACACGTATCATGTTCTTTGGAAAATTTTCCGTGTAAATCGGCAGTGTATAAATTATTTAAATGTAAGAGAATGAAGAAAGGAAAGAACAACGAAATATTAGAGCCCGTTTGGTAGAGATTAAAATTAACAAACTAGCCGTTATTGTTAACTTTTATTAGACGAGTGAGATTCAATAATGGCTATATTTTCAATTTCAATTAGATTTTATCGGTACCAAACGAGCTCTATACGGTCTATTATTCTCGACTAGATAACAAATAATTTTTAAAAACAAAATTAAAATCTAAAATGTTGGTCTATACAATACACATGCCTATACAGTTTGAATTAAAATTAGCATAGTAAAATTGGATAAATCCCAAAATCTCACAATAACATTCTAGTATTATATTAGAGAAGAATACGTCTGAATTCAACGTGATCAAAACCTTTTCTCATTCTAAATAAAAAGAAAAGTCAAAATTCTTAGTAAAACTGCTGTCTCAAAATATGTTCCTACTCTCACATGGGTTGCAAGTTTTACATGGCCCATGTTTGGTTCACTTAAAAAATTAATTAAAGTTTGAGTTAAAATCAAAAATTAATTTTAACCATACATTTTATGAAATTTACAACTTTTCAATCACATAATTATTATTTTTTATCAAATTTACTAAAAATTTGACTTCCCTGTGTTTGAGCCACATTATTTTGGAAGAATATATTCTGCAATAACAGATTAATAGAGAATGTGTGGCTGAAAAAGAAGAGAAAGTTGTTGATGTGATGGAAAATATTATTTTATTGAATAATATGTGGTTGCAAATGAGTAGAAAAATGAGAATAAAAATCTTAATGTATATCAAATAGGGGCTTATTTAGACCTTAGTATTAGTGTAAAACATTTTAAAAATATCAGAGATTTAAAAAGTTTGAATTTATTTAATATAGATTGTTTAAGACTTCATAAAAGTTTAGAATATTATAAACTTTCTAAAAGTCTTTAGAATGTGTTAAAAAATTGTACTAACTAGTGATCTGTTTTTATTATAAAATGATGTCCTTCTAAGTAAAGCCACCATTATTCACTGCACTACCAAGAGTTCTTCCTCATAAACAGATAGGCCCAGATTCCCAACTCCAATAGCCTTACTCAGAAAGCTAAAGGTCTCTCGTTCTGCATAAGTACTGCAACAATTCCTCCCAAGCATCAGTTTCAATCACAAATGGCTGATCAAATGTCGTTAAAATAACGGAGTGAAATATGAAATACTCAGTAGACTCATCGTCGATAATTAATTTACGGAATAATTGAACACGTAATTATGCAATACATACTTTGACATCATCATCATCATAAGCTCATTTTCTTAAAATAAATCATAAGCTCTTTAAAATCATGGGGTGTGAGTAGTCTCGTCTCATGTATTTAAGCACATAAATTATACATGATATCATATTATCTCATAAGATAGAGTCTCATCTCTTCTCATGCATTAAAGCATATAAGGTATGACAAAATAACAACATCATTTATCTCAAAAAGAGATATTCTCATTTTATGTATTAAAGCATATAAATCATATAATATATGCAATTATAATTTAAACTAATTAATGGGGCGAGTTTACCTCAATCTATCTCGAGTTACGTGCAAAATGGAGTGGAAAGTAACCTCAAACTCTTAATCGTCCGTACATTTCGTCTAACCAAAATAGGAATTAAGTATCGAATTAGTATTTTGAAATTTTAAAGTTTTAAAATGATAAAATAAAGTTTAGGGACCTAATTGAAAAATTATTGAAACTGAAAATAAAAGTTTAAGGACTAAAATTAAACTTTTATAAATTAAAGACTTAATTGAAAATTTATTAAAACTGAAAATAAGAATTTAAGGATTGAAATTAAACATTTCTAAAATATGGACTTAATTGGAATAGAGTAAAACTGAAAATAAGAATTTAAGGACTGAAATTAAACTATTCTAAAATATGGACTTAATTGAAATAGAGTGAAACTGAAAATAAGAATTTAAGGACTGAAATAAAACACTTAAAACTTAGGGGCTAAAAGGATAATTTCAAAAAATCAAAATAATTAAAATTCTAATCTCTCTCTCTCTCTCTCTCTCTCTCTCTCACACACACACACACACACACACTCTTATTTACAGAAAGAGAGAGAGTAGCGACCGGGGGAGCCCCTTCCTCCGGTTTCTACCACCGGTCGAAGCGGTGCCAGCGCCACCGTTGCGTGGTGGCGCCGTGTGCGTAGGTGGAGGGAACGGGTTTTGGCGCACGATTTCGATGGTAAACGAGATTGAGGTTCGAACTCTTGGTTTTTCTTGGTGGCAATCGGGCTGGAAATGGGTCAGTGGAGGAGGTAAGTTATGGGTTAAGCTATTTCTTGGTTTTGTATGGCTGTTGGTGGAAGGGTGGCTGTCGAATGGGAGTGAAATGTGGCGGATCGGGTGCGGTGGCGGTGGGGGTAGGGGTGCTTGGAGGTGGTGATTCGAAAATGGGTATTGATTGTGGGGTGCTGTTGGGTATCAATTATTTGTTAGAAATGGCAATCGGCTTCTGGGTTTCGGCTGGGAATGGGCAGTCAATTTGATGGTGGTGATTGCAGTTTTGGACAGTGGGTTTGAGGATTTTTGGAGGTGAGGTGTTGGTGGTGTTTTGGTGGCAGTAAGCGGTTGGTGGTTTGAGGTGTTATTGGTGGTGTTGGTCTCGTCGGTGAGCTTGGTAGTTTGAGGTGGGGTTGTTGGTGGTGTTGCTAGTGATGGTTTGGCTGCAGCTTGGGTGTGATGTTGCAGCCTATGTGTGAATTCATTGTTGATGCTATAAATTAATGTTCTAGCATCAATTGTGAATTTCCAAAATGAGGGAGATGGATTTTTCTTACCCAAAATGGCTGCTGTGAAATGTGAGGAGAGGAGGGAAATGGAGTCTTCTATGAATAGAAATTTTTAGGGCACAAAAACCTAGGAGCTTAAATGGGCCCGAAAGTTGGGCTGTAAGGATTTCCCAATTGGGCCTAAGGAAATTGGGCTAAAATAATCATGATTTGGACTAATATAATTGGACTTTTAAATAGTAAATAAAATATAGTACTTAAATTTATTAAAATTTGGATTTAAAATGAAAATAACAAGAAACTGATACTTTAGAATTATTCAAGATTGGGCTTGACTTGAAATAGTTTTAA